>PVLD010030842.1:0-16402 GCA_004027595.1 Dinomys branickii
TAAATTTGCATGTCTGTATATGGGTCCATACATCTACAATTCGAAGATATCAATGGATAAAGCAACAACTACTGTTGAGACCATATCACCTTGTCTATAGATTAGTTGTGATTGTACTATTTTCTATGATAATGGGTGTCTGTTTGTCAATATGTTTTTGTACTTTTATGTTTCTAAAATAAAAAAAAAATAAATAAATTTCTCCTCCCAGTTCTGCTACCAGGGTAGTGTTGGTGGAGGCCAGAGAATTGTATGTAGGAGAAAGCAGGGTCCATTGATAAATGTGGGTGCTTGCTGCAGTCAGTTGGTTGCCTGAGTGGGCTGCAGGTCTGAGCTGACCTGATCACTCATCCTGGTACTCTGCCAGATGATTTCTGTAATTCTTGCTTGATTACTCATTTTGAAGGACAGTCTCCTCATAGCTACATGTTGAACCGGAATCTCTTGAGTACAGGGCCAGGAATATTTAACAAGGAGCCAGCTGAGCATGGTGGTGCACATCTGTAATCCTAGCACTCAAGAGGCTGAGACAGGAGGATCACTGTGAGTTTGAGGCCAGCCTGGGCTACAAAGTGAGTTCAAGGCCAGCCTACACTGCATAGTGAGACCCTGTTTCAAAAAGACAAAAGAACTTCCAAAAAATAAATAGAAAAAAACCTCCAAAAAACAAGGAGCCTCAGGAGAATCTGGGGTGCACTAAGATTTGAGGAAGGCTATTTCTAAGGCTTAGATAAGAACTTTGGAAGTGTTTGGCACTGATTCCCTTTAAATGTTTCATGATCTACTTGCTAAATACCCAAAGAATTTTCCCAAATCTCCAACCCCCAGGGACAGTTGAGAAAGTGCTAGAGGTTGCTTTGCAAGCACAAGGGGATTTTGATTATGCTCCATTGGCTGCATTTAGGAAAGTCCAAAGAGTCCTCAGGAGTCACTTGTTCATGCCCACTTTGTAGACTTTTAGTGAGTGATCATGTGACTATTGTGCATTCAAAGAGAAAAGGTCCTTTCTCGAATCCAGGCCTCATAAGAACAGGGATGCCAAGACTCTGATATAGTTTCAGTACAAAAAGAAGTTGCCACTTACCTTGTCCATGCTTGTGTTTGTTATTGATGACAATCTGCACAATAGTTCCTGATGCCTGCTGAGAATCCATAAGAGCTCCCCGGTGACTTCTGGCCCCAGGAAAGTGGGGCAGCCCTCCAGCCTGTCGGCTTGGTGGAGGATCATAGTGAGAGCGGTGGTAGGAGTGTCTCTATAAAATGACAAGAACAAATTCGGTCTAAAAGTGCAGAGATTGAGTGATACACATTAGAAGGCATTTGGTAAGTTTGAATTTTGGTGATGAACTCTGACTTTAACTGCATGTCCACCTACACCACAAGAAGCGTGGATGTGACCATGTGAAAGAAGATTAGACTCGTTGACAGACTCCTGAAAGGGGAAACAACCAAAAGGGCTAAAGCGTCCTTCCTGCTCTTGAGACCCAAACTTTCCAGTTTAGAGTTGACAGTAGTCTACAACAAGGCAAATGGTGATGGAGGCCCCAGGAGAAGTCTAAAGTGTTATACACATCATAGGGATGAGTAAGAGAGAGCTTCTCATCAGGGAGGAGAAGAATGGATAGGTTTTGTTTTCTCTCAGTTTGTGGGAAATATTCTTGGCAGAGGTTTTCAAGTTTAGAAGGTGTAGCAGAGGAACATAGTGTCCATAAAAGGGAACAGTTGAACAATAACATTCCAAAGGAGGCTGGAGCCAGATCACGGAGGACTTTAAATGACAAGCTAAGGCATACTTTATTTGGTAAATGACAGAGGTAGGAGTGTGGAAGTCTTTGAGGGAATTTTTTAAAGTAGAGAAGTAACTTCATCAGAACTGTGTTTCAGAGCAATGAGCCCCGATAATATGTAAAATGAAGTAGAGAGAAGGAAAAGATGGGAGTCAAGTGTAGTCTCAATAAACTACACAGGGACTGTACATGTAGGCAGTAGCATGACATCATTCAGCATTGCATTTTATAGACGGACATTTTATAAACAGTACACAGTAGTATTACAATGTAAGCACCACAGAATCAAGGACTTTGTGGTGTTCACTTCTATATCTCCAGTGCCTAGGACACTGTCTAGAATCTAGAACAGTGGTGGTGAACCTATGGCACATGCACCGCAAAGGGCTGTTTGTCATCACTGAAAGCTCTAAAAGGTTCACCATCACTGATCTAGAAAGTGCTTATCAAATACTGGTTGGATGAACGAAACTACAGTCTTCAATCATTTTTCTTTCAAGCATTCAAAACACAGAATGACCTCACTATTCTGCTACCTTCCCCTCTCACCCACAATGAAGTAAGGTGTAGGTAAAAGAGCATGGACTCAATGAAAAATGGAATGTTAAGGCTCACAGCCAGTTACATTAACTGTCTTTTAGGGGCAATTGTTAGGGATTAAGGGGAGATAAGCATTAAGAACTCTTTCACAGGCAATTAGAAAGCAAGATCCTTATATTCAGCGGTAGAAGTAGCAAGGAGCCTAGGGAAGTTAGTTATAGGGTCCTCTGACCTCACTATCCCATAAAACATTTACTAAAGTTATAGCCACACATGTTGCTAATTTAGTTTTTGGAATTAATATTGCTCTCCCACTGGGAGGAAAGAAGAGCAAACAGGAGCTGGAAAGTAAGAGGACCTTTCTTAGCATTTTGAAAGAGCACATTATTCTGTATATCTAAGAAGAGCCAATCCTGCTGCATTGCTATAACAACTCACACAAAGAACAACCTGCATCAGTTTGTTATCATGAACACAAGCTCCACAGTGCAAATATTTTTCATCCCACAATGGCTCATATGTCTTTTCTGTCATAATCACTCACATTCCACAAAGGCCATTACAGATTGTTCTGACCTTTGTGGAGTTTGGTAAAGTTTTGCCAAAGGAACACAGAGAAGACAGTTTGGCTGGTGTATGTTGTACTGATGCTAAAAGACAGGAGTTTGTCAAGGATAGGATTAGAAAGGGAAAGTCGCTGCCCTAGATAAGTTCCAAGTACAAGAAGTTCTCTGATTCCTGATGGTGGGCACAAAATGAAAAGCTCTTCTTCAGTTCCAGTAACTGGCATGGTAGGATAATGGTTCAAGACAAAAAATAATAGCCCCAGGAATTTTGATCAGAGGACCTATAGTAGACTATTCAGCCCTCAAACCCTCACCTTTTTTCAGTCTTTTGTTTGAAAGACAGAGAAACTGAAACCAGGGAGGCAAGGCAACCATTGCAGATGACCACGAAATTTGAGTTCTTGGAGAGGTTAGGTTAATGGGAGTGGGTGAGGAAGGAGAGCAGAAGGTGATTTGAGAGAGAAGAAAAAGAAAAGAAAGAGTGTTTCATATACATTTGGTTAAAAGTTCTTTGGTTATACCATTTACAACTGCAACTGCTAAGGGTGGTGCTGTTATAACCATGGATATGCATGGGCCCCGGTAATATGATGGCTTTAACATTTTAGAGAAGACATCTAGAATGGGGACAGCTGGGTCAAAAGTAATTTCTATTTCTAGTTTTTTGAGAAAACTCCACACTGATTTCCATACTGGTTGTACTAGTTTTACATTCCACTAACAATGATGAAGAGTACCTCCTCCCCAACTTCCTCACCAGCATGTGCATTATTTGATTTTTTGATGACAGCCATTCTTCCGGGGTAATATTGTACCAGTGTAGTCATAATTTGCATTTCTCTCATGGTCAGTGATGTGGAAGATTTGTAAACTATATTTATTGGCCATTTGTACTTTTTCATCTGAGAAGTATCTATTCATTTTGGGTGTGCATTATTTGACTGAGTCTTTTATTCAGGGGAATCTAATTTTTGACTTAAAAGCTCAATTTTAAAAGTGTCTTCAGAATGTGTTTTAATCCATACACTCCTGAAAACATTTTATTTTAGTCACTACTAATTTATAGCAGCACCTGGACAGAAGACACTTAGACCAGTTTCCTTCCCAAGGCATTGTTCTGACAATGTGAACGAGGCAAGGACTTTTATTCATTTCATGTTTCTTTCCCAAATTTTTTCACTTTTCTAATGGCAAATTTCAATGTATGGTAGTGGTACCACAGCTCACTAACTTAATTCTTTCCATAATTCTGCTCACAAATCAAATTGGATGAGAACCAAATCAAATTCAGTGTTTAGGTTCAATGTTGACCTTATGGGGAAAATTGATTCTTACGTCTTTTGCCACATTAGTGATCCGAGGCACCACTATAATTTATTAAGGGGCAAAACACAGAATCTGGCTGTTGTCCAAAACAAAATCATGCTCACTCTCATATTTTGGCTTTCCGCTCTGCACCTAATACTTCTCCCTTCTAACATACATACCACACACACATAGCACACGCCACTTCCAATGGTACAAGGGCCAATTCATGTGAAATTATGACCTGGAAAGCAAAAACTGTTCAAGGTTTTTACTAATGAGACATGCTTAAATTACTGGTTCACCTTTTAATCAACTTCATAAAAGTTGGTAAGTTGATAATTTTCTGCCCATTTGGCAAAATAAACCAATCATCTATGTATCTATAGAACTGAAATTTTGATAGTTCTGTATAAATAAAACAACCCACTGGTTAGGAAATGTGTTGTTTACAGTAATTATTTTTTTCCCATGCAACAAACTGGGCATGCAAGGAATTCTCAGCAGAGATCCTACTATTTTTTTACTTGAATGTAGTCAAGAGCAAAGAATACATTTGAAGAATTTCTCTGAGAAAAACTCCTGTGCATTAAAATATGTGAAAATCCCCTTCTTTCATGCCCCACCCCTACGCATTTCACTCTACTTCCCACACAAATTCATTTAACCTATCTTTCTTGGGTGCCCACTACATAGTCCTATTTTTCCATTGCTTCAGATACTATGTATTGTTGGAATGGTATCCCACAATATCCATCCCTCTCAGAGCAAAGGAAAATATTATAATAAAGAAGAACCATCTGTCCATTTTGATCTACCAATCTTGAAGTTTTGTTTCTAAACATAGCTCTTGAGCTTTTTTGAAAATCAATTACAATGTCCTATATTCTGTATCTTACCTCTTTTGCTACAAAATGTCCTGCATTAAGCCCTTCCCTATCTCTAGTAGTTTAGGAAGTACAATGAAGCTAAAACACAAGAGATGGTGTTGGTGGTAGTATGAAATGCAGTGAAAAAGAAAGGCTAATTACAGGCACTACCAGCAAGACTGCTTACTGTGGATGCCTAACAGTTTAAGTGACTGACCCCTAAGTTTGCTATGGAATGATGTCTGATTACGAGTCATATTTAACTGCTCTTAATTTCTGATTACAAAAAAAAGCCAAAACTTGGAGTTGAGATGGAAAGGAAATGCACAACACAGAAAACTGAAACTGACACCATTTTCTGTTAAGATCTGTAAGGAATCTCACTATAAAGCAGATAGAGAGGTAGAGGAAGGAAATCTTTCCTTGGGATCTCTATTAACTAGCAACTAAGAAGCTTGCCCTCTCTTGTGAGAAGCTGTTATTTACCCTGATGGGTTCAGAGTACTATTTTACATTCCTCCTGCAATCCTTCTACACTCATTCCGAAATAGTAATTGCCTAAAAACAATGGTGCTAAAGAATAAAGCAAATAGAAAGTATTTCATCTCAGAACTGAGGCTCTGTTGGGTGTGGCAAGTTAGAGGCATGTAAAGTATGGCCTGGTCCTAGCTGCCCATATGATGACCAGGAAGCCCAGTCAAAACAATATAGTCATATCTGAGTCAGCACACAACTTCATACCCTATGAACCCCTTCTGCAACCCTCACTATTCTCAGGCCTGCTGTGTAGCTCTTTAGGCTCCTGCCTTACCTGCAGTGCTATTTGAGAACAAATTCCTAAGGTTTTAGAAAATCATTTAAATTTCATTTATTACAAAAATAATTCATGATTATGGAAAACATCAAATAGTACAGAAGACAAAGTAAAGGGTCAAAGTCAGCCTTTCTTCCTGTCCACATGTATCCCTCTAATATTAGCACTCTTAACATGTTTGTGTGTGACCTTCCAGATCTTTCTACATGTGATTTATACATGCATATGTAATTTTTACAGGACAAAAGCATCTTGTTTTAGTACATAGTATGTCTCAGAATTCTTTCTACTTTATACATTTAGATATTACCATATTCATTATAACAAACAGAGTGTCCCATTGGGTGGGTGTATTTAATCAAGCATCTTTTAATAGTTAATTAGGTTGTCTCTATTTGCTTCTTATTCTTATGAAACCAATGCTATAATAAATTTCCCAGTATAGTTCTTGCACAAGGGTGTAATGAACACCAATTTATGTGCAATGAATACCTTTGTACATTTTGTATACTTTTATAAGGCCTTTACTCTGATTCATTCTTTCAACTGAAACATTTTTAGGATTTTAGATTTTTTTTTTTTCGGTACTGGGGATCGAACTCAGGACCCTGCGTTTGCTAGGCAGGCGCTTATTCCACTGAGCTATATCCCCAGCCCCAGGATTTTGGATGTTTGAAGTCTAACTCTTCTTAGCCATTCATTTTATAAGAGAGGGTCTCTATTTTGCTGTTTGCTTCAAAATACACAGGAACAAAAGATACTTCCACTGTACATATACAGACACCGAGTTGTGAAGTTTGTTCTGAGATTGGCACTGATAAATTGAGATACCACAGGATAAAGGCTGGAGTATCTGGCCTGCTGTCTTTCTTTTCTTTTAATTCTATGATTAATAGCCTTAAGGGTTTTGGGAAGGTTTATGTCCAAAATACCCACCGAATCTCACAAAAGGATAGAGTGGATAAGTTTAGAAACAAAGCAGAAGATCCTCACATAGAAGATTTTTACTGTTGAGAAGAGAAGCAGTGATGTTCCTTCTTACCAAAAGATGTACAATTTGGTGACATCCCAAAAGAGTACCAGATTCTCATGTAGATGAAGGGGTGCGATTTCTTTGTTTTTATGGTCTGGTACTAGTTATCAGTTATAAGGTGCTTTTGTGTTGGTAATGATGTCGTTCAAATTTTCAAGGAAGAGGAAGAAAAATGATATTCGAAATGAGCCTTTCTTGAATTTGCTGGGATAGTGGTCATGGGGAGAAGAAAGCTATGCCTGCTGCTGTGGAGTGTTGGATTACAGTATTTGAGATATTGACACTTACTGCTTCTCTGTTGGCAGGTTGCCGGAAGATGTCACCATCAGAATGTTCCCATGACAATTCTCCATCCCCTGTTTATCAAAAGGGAATAAAGAAAAAATCATATATATGTAGAAGAGAAAACTATTACCCTTGTGACCCAGCCACATCTTCAGTAGTATAATTCTGAAGTGCTCAGACGTTTTAGCTCTTAGGCCTGTTCTTTAAGAAACAGTGCTGATCTGTATCTCTGGATGTGCCCCATGGTTCAAAATGACTCTGAATGTAGTCTCCACTGTCTAAATAAATCATCTAGAAATATTATCCAGAATTTGGAAAATAAAAGAGAAAACAGTTATTTGCTACCTTAACATAGCTATGGTTATCATATTTGTTTTTTGTATTCTGCTGACAGTTAAATATTTTGTAGGACATATATAACTTTTGTTAAAACTAATCTTAAACACTGAGTTTTGAGGATTTGGTCTGTCATGAGTTGTTAAGTTCACCATCATGTCTCTGAGAACTTGATTGAAAGTTAAGGTGAAACTTCATATTATTATAGTATTTACATAAGAAATATCCAGGATGCTCTCTTTTATTTTTGCCTGACATACCTTTCTCTATGTCTATAGGACCTAGTCTTTGGACAGCGAACCCTTGTCATTTCTGTCTTCCCGAGTAACTTCTTTTATGAGGAGGACTGTACTTTAAGCTTTGGGAGCAAGAGATATACAACAGACTCAGCTACACCTCAACTAACTAAAATAAAGAATAGGATGACTTCCAAGAAATCTGTGTTACCCATGACCAAGTAAGCAAATGGAAAAAGCTTGGTCTTAGAGATATTTGCACCACTCTAAATGAACACCATTTAAATTATGTATGTGGCTAAAGATAAACACAATATTCAATAAGATATTTTGTGGGATAACAAGAAACACAGAAAAATACACTTATCAACAATTTTCTATTAGAGTTTCAAAGACCTAAAACTAAATTCTAACATGTTAGTGGTTCAAGAATGTAGTGGTACTGCTAGGGAAATTTATGTAATGCCATTGGCTCTTAGTTGCTTAGAAAAGACCTGAGAATTAGTTTGATGGTAATATTAGAATTGGGCAGTCACTTACAACAAAATATGACTTTAACCTTTACTGATTCAGAGGAAATATTGTGGAAAAAATTATGAGCCTTGAAGATTTAATTGTAATTGCTAGGTTACACTTAAAATATCACTTTGACTATATAATCACATTATTACTTGATCAAAACCTTGCATGAGTTCCCATTGAAGACTCTGTAAAATCAGCTCCCATGTTATCTTCACTGAACACCTAATTACCTTCTATTCATCTCTCAACTATACTACAACAAGAACTTTGATCTCCTGGGGTCCTATTTCAACATGCTATGCCCATTCTTACTTCCATGTTTTAGTTCTTCCTATTTATTCATTTAATTTTGAGATGAGGCCTTACTTTGTCAACCAAGATGGTGTCGAACTCCTGCCCTCAAATGGTTCTTCTGAATCAGCTTTTCAAGTAGCTGGGACTAAAGGTGTGTGCTTGGCTTGATGTTTTTCTTATGAAATTATCTTCCCATCTTACAGGCCTCATAGCTTCCCTATACTATGAAGATCATTTAAGTATTTTCTTTACATATTCTTCAAACCCACTTACATATTGCTGACTGGCTAAAGCACTTCATATCTGGTAGCACTAAGACATGTAGCGGACTTCAGGTATAAGTTTGTTTGCTGCATTTAGCAGATGGAGAAACCAAGGCTCAGAGCAGGAAAGTATGCATTTATAGTGAAAGAATGAAATTGTGAGAATTAGCACCAGAACTTTAGGTTTCCTGGCTGCCAAATTCTGTGAGGCATGGTTTATTCTTTGTGTTACTCACTGATATGAAACCATCATCTCTAGCCATTTCTGATACATAGTAATCATTCAAGTAATATTTGTCAAATGATGGAACTGCAAACTCTTCTCTAATCACGCTATCTAAAATTTAAATCTTTGTAATATTTTTATTCCTTCTTTTTGTTTTTTCTTCATAGCACTTATTACTATTTTCTATTTTGTATATTTTATTTGCTTTTCCCCACTAGAATCTTTCGATGTGAATAAGGATTTTAGTCTATTGTGTTCGTTGATATAATCTTATTACAATAATGGGAACATAATACTCATTTAATATTTGTTGAATGAATGAATGAATTCTAAAACATATTTTCTGCTATTAAATGTTTCTTAGGCCTGTGCTGTCTCTCCAAAACCCACTTTATACCCTTTGAAATGTGATATCATATCATTTTAGACCACTCTATATCTGTTTGATCACTACTCAAACTATAGTCTCTGGACCAGAAGCAACAATATCGTCTGTGAACTTGTTAGGTATGCACAATTTTGGACCCTAGCTATGATCTACTAAGTCAGAAACTATGGAGTGGGGCCAATGATCTAGGTTTCGACATGACACATAAGGATTCTGCTACATGCAGGAATTTGAGAATAATGGCTGGAACACTTAACATATTGTTTGGTAAACTTGAGGTGCTCCATATGTACTGAATTAAACTGAAGTAAAAATACAGAATTAAGTGTGTAGCCAGTACTATAATCTCTTCCTGATTATTGCGTGTCTGAGTAAAGATGGTAGACAAAACCTGCATTAGGTCCTATGTGGGTGCACTTAACTGACCACTGTAAAAGTGAATATGATTTTTTATCATTGGTTATAACTAGGAAATAATAACCAAAAGTCAGTAACATGCATTGAACACTTAAGTAGAGAGTCTAAGACTATGTATTGTAGGAAGAGTAAAGAAATCAGGCTAGGCCCTTGCACTCAGCATGTTTATATCACCATTAGAAGTAACAGGAAATCAATACGGAAAGCAGCCTAAAGACACATGTGAACCAACAACTGAAAATATAAATGGACTATACATGCTTACAAGACATTGAATGGGAGGAGAGTGATCAGATGTAATTGAGAAAAGCATTGTAAAATCTCTCAGTCACATCTTTGGAAGTACATGGTATAGGGTGTAAGTGGATAGTTATGTGGGCAGAGAGTATCTGAATTTAAAGGAATGGCATTTGTGAAAAATATCTAAGGAAGTGGAAAATTATACACTTGAGGAAGGAAGCAAGTGAATGTATTATATATATATATATATATATATATATATATATATGCATATAATGTGGATGATATATATAATATGAAAGAGTATGAGAGAGAACCAGAAAGTGAAAAAGTATTCACAATAGCAACAAGAAAAATTACATACCTAGAAATTAACCTAACTAAGGAAATAAAAGACCTCTACAATAAGAACTGCAGTACTCTGAAAAAGGAAATTAAAGAGGATATCAGAAAATGGCAGGATATCTTTGGTTCCTGGATAGGTAGAACCAGTATAGTCAAAACAGCTGTACTTCCAAAATTGATATACATATTTAACACAATTGCAATAAAAATTTCAACAGCATCCCTCACAGAACTGGAGCAAACAACCCTTAAAATTCGTAAATAACCAGAAGAGACCTAGAATAGCAAAAGCAACTCTAGGTAGAAAGAACAAATCAGAAGGCATCATCATCCTGGACCTGAAGTTATGGTACAAAGCTGCTGTGATAAAAACAGCATGGTATTGGCACAAAAAGCAGACATGAGGATCAGTGGAACAAAAGATAAGATGCAGAAAAAATCTCAAGCATTTATTATCATTATTATTATTATTAAGATAAACTTATTAATAAATGCTGTAGGGAAAACTGGATATCTACATGTTGAAGATAGAATGTAGAACCCTATCTCCCACCATGTACTAAACTAAAGTTAAAATGATCAAAAGCTAAAGTTTAAGCCACAAACACTTAACCTGCTGAAGACCAAATAGGTAGAACTCTTGAAGTCTTAGGTCTAGGCAAGGACTTGCTGAACAGAATACCACTGCACAGAAAATAGTACCAACAACTGACAAATGGAATCATATCAAATTACAAAGCTTCTGCACAGCCAAAGAAACCACTGATAAAGTGAAGACAACCTAGAGAATGGGAAAAATTTTTGCCACCTATTCCTCAGACAGAAAATTAATAACCAGAATATATAAAGAATTCAAAAATGTTAGACCCCCCCAAAACAAAAGACCTAATCCAAAAATGGGCAAGTATAATGAATACACATTTCACAGAAGGAATACAAATGGCCAACAAGTGCATGAAGAAATGCTCAACATCATTAGCCATTAAAGAAATTCAAATTGAAACAACACTGATATTCTACCTTACCTCAGAAAGACTGGCCATCATCAAGAAGTCAAGTGATGACGAATATTGGTGAGGCTGTGAAGAAAAAGGAACCTTTCTACACTGTTGGTGGAAATGTAAACTAGTACAACCAATATGAAAATCAGGATAGAGATTCCTCAAAAAAATTGAATGTAGAAATTCCCCTTGACCCAGTTGTTCCCCTTCTAGGTATCTTCCCCAAAGAGTTAAGAACATATATTACAGTGGTACATGCATGCCCATACATATAGCAATACAATTCATAATAGCTAAATCTTAGAAGTGGTCTGTATGCCATCAAAGATGAACGCATAAAGAAAATATATTCACACACAATGAAGAAGTACTCTGTCATAAAGAAAGATAAAGTAATAGACAGATAGATGCAACTTGAGAACATAATGTTAAATAAGTCAGGCACATAAGCTTAAATATGACATGGTTTCTCTAATACAAGAAAGTTAAAGATAAACAGCAAAATAAAAGACAACAGGAAGTAGAGAGATCTTTCTCAAAGGAGAAGGAAATCAGGAGATGGAGGGAGGAGAGAAGGAGTGGAGCAACAGGTGATGAAAAACAGCAATTGAGATGTGTTATGTACGCGTACCAACTCCGCACAAGAAATGTAAATGTTGTGTGCTGTACACATATACTAATATACTAAAACAAAATTAAAGCAAAGTAAATTAAATTAAAAATATATGGTGAGAGTATATGTTTGTAGGAGTGGATCAGATGAGAGGCAATAAATAAACTATTAGCTGGCTGGTGCCTATGATTGGCATTCTGCTCTTGCAGTGGATATGTGGCTAAAGAGATCCATGTTCATTGTTAGAAATAGGCCTTTTGCTTCCTAAAGTAGTCCCACTGCACCTGCTTTTTTGTCACTCTATGTAGCCCCTGAGGAGAGTCATCTCAAAGACTATGTCTCCCAGTAATGTCAGAGGTAACACAGCTCCCAAAGTTGCTTCACTTCCCTAAATTGAGAGGCTGTATAGTGTAATGGCTAGGCAAATAGCTTGGAGTCAGACAGTTGGGGTCCAAATACTGGCTCTGCCTCTTCCTGCCTGTAGGACTTTGGGCACATGAATTAAACACCGTGTCTCAGTTTTCTTATTGCGTAAAGAAAAAATAAATAGCTTCCTTCTTCAAATGTCTTTCTATAGTGCATGCTTCATGACTGCTATCAACAGAAAATGTTTACTTAGCATTGTCTTCTTCTTTCCCTTGAGTAGCTTGCATATGGGGAAGACCTAGTTTAAGGGACTTTACCAAGTGAGCTAAGTATTTAGTAGACAAAGAGATTGGGTTCAAACAAAGAAGGCATAGCAGTGAGAAAAATTATCCCCTAGAAAGGGAATAATTTTGTTCTGAATCATCAGAAACCAGGGTTCTGGAGAGACATATGCAAAAACAACAACAAAATGACTATGGACATCAAACGCTCTAAATTGGCAGAAAATCTTGCACAGTCCTCTGTTTATTTTCAACTTTTTAGAAAGGAAATCACATATTAATTAAAAAACTGTCTATTGCTTGGCTAAAATGAAGCTTAAAGGAAGAGGTATCTGCTTCATTGGGAGACAGTTAATTTACATAACTATAAAGTAGGGCTTTCAAATTCCATGTATGCCAATAAAATAGTTCTGTACCAACACATCAAGGATGGAAAATGAAAATCAAGACAGAAAAGAAAAACTCATTTGTCTACCTTTGTTTATTGCCTGGTTAACCTAGAAAGGAAAAACCATCATTTTAAAGGGACTTCTTTCCATGAACACTATTTTGAATTTTTGTCCTACTCAAAGAAAGCTGAATTACTTGGTATAAATGGAGGGCATGGATCTGGTTTTAATAGCCAAAGCAAAGCAAAGTGGAAGCAGTCATACCGATTCTTTGCTTGAAACAGCTACATAACTACATCTACTATCCACGTTTCCTGGGCTATGGAGAACAGGAATTTGTAAGTTCTTATAGAATAGACATTGCTCTTCCTTTTCGCTTTTTCCCTCTTTTTACACTATCAGCCAAAAAATCAAACTTATTCCTGTAAATGTTGAAGTCTATAGCTCATGAAGATTATACTAAAACGAGCAATCAGCACATTGAATGGTGTTCCTGGGTAACTATGGTATCCCCTTATGTAGTCAGAATGAGTAAGGAAGAAAGAAGAGTGACTTTAACTATCCATGGAGAAATAATTGCTATGAAATGCCTCAGTGGGAGTTTCTTATTTTTATTGTAGCACTAGACTCACAGACACGCACAAAAATCCCTCCAATACCACAAACAGGACAAGACTATACTGACCCTGATAGAAGACCATAGACAGCAAATTAATAACTATGGCTCTTAATTTGTTAAGCTCAATATGAAAGTAGAAATGGTTCCATCTAGTGTCTAAAGGACTTTCTGTATAAGAGAAAGTATTCTAGACATAAGAAACATGCTAAGAATGAACATGATAACCATGGGGGGCCAGGGGCCCTGGGACCATCAGCAAGTGTGTGGAGATGAATTTTGGGCAAAATGGATGGAGAGAAAAAACAAACAATTTGGAAAGTTTCTATGGAAGAAGAAAGGTTCTAGTTGGAATTTAGAAGACAACAGGTAAGAATGGAAAATCTCTAAGAAGGCCCCTGTCTTAGTTTGCTTTTGTTGCTGAGACAAAATATCCAACACCCAAAATGAAGGAAGGAAAGGTTTATTTGGCTTAAAATTTGTGGAGGTTTCAGTTCATACTTGGCTGGCTCCAAGGCAGAGTGGCACATGGCAGAGGGCAACAGCTTATGGTGGCAGAAGACAGCAAAACCAACAAGAGCAAAGGAAGGAGCAGCAGAGAGCAGCCTCTTTCTTCCCTTACATTATATGTAAACTATCCACCCCAGGGCAGGTGTAGCACTCACATCCATAATTCCAACATTTGACAGTGAATCAATCATAAACTCTTGAGACACAAAGTATAACAGTCTTGTTTTTCTGAATAGAAATGATTCAATTGTGAAAAGAAATTACACATAGCTGTTGGACTACTATTAACTTGAAAAGATCGGAGTAGTTCAATTTTTTTTCCTGTGGTAAGAACATTTAAAGTAAGACAATTTCTCAAGTTTAAGTGTGCAGTGTAGTACTATTAGCCCTAGTCATCGTATTGTACAGTGCATCTCTAGAATTTACTCAACTTGGAAGGGACTGGTTAGTCAACACAGAAAATGTTCCAATAATTCAAGATGAATTTTATTTTTTTACATAGTACTTCTCTTTAATAATGTTTTTTTCTGTCATCAGAACCAGGAGATGGTAGTGTTTTTGCAAGAAATGTGACCCAAAAGAACAACTCCATTTTTTTTTAAATTTTGAAGACTTTGAAATATTTCGAAGATTTTTATTATGTCTAGAGAAAAAGGAAGCAGGTCATACACTACTTCTCTCAAGATCCCTGGATTCTAGCCAAGGTGGCATCTTAGAAATTTTGCTGCTTTTTGGAAAGAGAAATCAAAATTCATAATAAAATGGCAGTTTTCTTGAAAACTGAAAAATTACTTCCAGTTTAAGTTACTTTAAAGGAGGTACCAGAAATATCTTGAGTTTTTGAAGAGAGATGTAGGCTTTACCCTTGGGCCCATTCAAGATGTGTTAAAACGAAGCAGTTTAGGTGTAACAAGTTGTGAGTGTAGTCATTTCTCCTGCCTCTTTAAGCAGGCTGCAATTGTAGCCCTATCATGAACATTTTTATTACTGTAGCTTTCTTTGATTTTAATAAACCCATCAGTAAAATGTATGACTAATACTACATTAAGGGAGATGGAAAGAAAAGATGAACCTTTATTAGTAGGCATTCCCAGTTGAGAAGCCAAGACATACAAAACAACGAATAATAGAAGAAATTATTCTTAAATGCTTAATTCTTTACTGTTATAGTTTGAATGTAGTTTATGCCTGCATAAACTCACATGAAAATTTGGTTACCAATATAATGGCTTGGGGAAGTGGGACTTTGAGAGGGATTAATATCTTCCCTTTTATTTTTTTTTTTTTGCAACACATATTGCAGCCTGTGGTCCTCATCAGAAGTCTAGTAGATGTGGTAGCTCAATCTTAGATCTCCAGCCTCCAAAATGCTTATCTAAATAAACTTTTGTTTTCATAAATTATCCAGTCTTGGGCATTTTGTTATAGTAACACAAAATGGATGAAGACATGTATGAATGATGGGGCAAGAGAGACTCCATTTTCTTTTATTTAACTCCATATTAAGGGAAGTCACTTAAGTTCACTTAAGATGTAGTTGACCCCACTTTTCACCCCATCCCCTTGGTTAGTTATCAACCCACTTAAAGGAGAGCAGAGTCATGAGATGAGAAAAGGCCAAACAGGATAAATTGGGAATTAGGCTAAAAGTTAAACCACAATGATCAACTTCTAGGAAAGGTATACCTTGTAACCATTATGTGACGCTCTAGTAAAATTCCAAAAAACGAGGTAACGGTTACTATGGAAACCTAAAAATGTGCTTAAGCAGAAAGTGGGTCCCAGATTGGGACGGACATCTTCTCTGGCTCCTGGTTAGCGACTGTTGGTCAGCCAGTTCAATAAAGCTTTGCTCTGATGGGGTTGAGCCAGGCGGTCTGCTGGGGGCGACCCCGTGGACTCGACCCAGCCCCTGGCAGTGTGGCAACTCGGGGGAGCCCAGCAGCCTGCTTGGGCGACCCTGAGGACTCAACTGGACCTCTGGATGTGATGCATCAAGGCGAAGCCTGGTGGTTTGCTGGGTAACCCTGCCAACTCGACTGGACCCCCGATGGCCTTGCAGGCTTGTAAATGGGGGCTTGACCATAGTGAATCTGGTTCCCTGCCTATCTACTGTCTTTGAGCATGGGTGCTTTCCCACCTCCTGCCATAGCAATTTGT
>PVLD010030843.1:0-16401 GCA_004027595.1 Dinomys branickii
TCTTTCCCCCTTCTTTGGATCTGTTCATGTGGCCTAGGCTGGCCCACAACTCCTACTGAAAGTGATGCTCTTGCCTCAGTCTCCTAAATAGCTGGGATTATAGGCACACACTACCATACTCATTTAAGAGTCTTCTTCTTATACTTTTCTGTGGGAGTTTTACAATTTCTGATCTTAGATCAATTATGAATTGAAGAGTTAAAGTGTGGGGTTTTCTGAGTTTTTTGCTACCTCACCCAGGCTGGTCTTAAACACATGAGCTCAAGTGATTCCCTGATGTTAGCCTGCTGGATGGCTGGGACTGCAGGCATGTGCTGCCCCCCCAACTGTTCTTAAAATTTTACCTTCAGTTATTTATTTTAAGTTTCCTGCTGTATTTATGTAAAGATGAGTTTCTGGCATATGTCATATTCCTCCTCTCTGAATAACTTGACATTTCATGCAAGTGGACATTTCGTGCAAGAGAAGTCTATTAGTAATGAATTCGTTCACTCTTCGTCTAAGCAGGTTTTGTTTGTCCTTTGTTTTTGAGACAACCTTTTTTTTTCTTTTGTGGTCTTGAGGATTGAACTCAGGGCCTTGTGCGTGCTAGACAAGCAGTCCACCACCAAGCTACATCCCCAGCCCTTTTCCATTGTTTTTGAAGAGTAATTGTATAAGGTACAGAATTTTGGTGATTTTTTTCTCTCACATCACCCCTTTTTGGGTTTTTGTTTGTTTGTTGGCTCGGTACCGGGGATTGAACTCGGGACCTGATGCTTGCTAGGCAGGCTCTATGCCGCTGAGGTGGATCTCCCGCCGTCACCCCGTTGTTATATTTGGTTTTGGCGATGCTGAGGATCGCTTCTGCGGATGTACACACACCGAGTGGCGCCTGCCCTCGCGCTCCCCTCCAGCCCCTGCCGCCGCCCCGTTCTCGCCTGTGTGGCTTCTGAGAAGTTGGGTGTAGCGTTCATCCTCACTCTTCTGTGTACACGGTGTTTTTTCCCTCTGATTTACTCACAATTTCTCTTTCTCTTTGGTTTTCTGCAGTTGCCATATGCTATGTCTTGGTAGAATTTTTGTTTTTCTCTTTTTTTAAAATATCTTCTGCTTGGTGCTCTCTGAGTCTACAGAAAAACTATAATAGAACACAGTTTTCATTTACCCTTTTTTCCTTCCCTCTACACTAAACTCTTATGTGTGGAACATTTATTACAACTGATGAAGGCATATGATACATCATTATCAATTAAAGTCAGCTGGGCATGATGACGCACACCTGTAATCCAAACACTCGGGAGGCTGAGGCAGGAGGATCACTGCAAGTTCAAAGCTAGCTCGGGCTATGTAGTGAGTTCAAGGCCAGCCTGCATGGCATGGTAACACTTTGTCTCCAAATAAATAAATAAAGTCCATAGTTTACATTTGAGTTCATTCTTTGTTTTGTACAGTTCTATGGAGTTTGAAAAATGCTTAATGTTGTGTGTCTACAGTTTTTTACCCACACCCCTAGTGGATTCTCCTCCATGACTAAATCCTGGCAGGTACACCTTCATTCATGGTTTAAACTCTGTCTGATAAATTACACATTTTACATACTGATTTATGATGAATGGATTATGTTAGCATTTATAGCAATAGCTTTATATGATTAATTATATTTTTAATATATTGATAAATTATACATCTCACATAATTTGAAGAATTATATTTTCATACAGTATATTGCCAGCTTGGTTTGCCCATATTGTATTGAGGATTTTGAAATGAGGGATATTCACCTCGAGTCTGGATATCAGGGATATGTTTTCCTCATAAAACAATTTTAAAGGTGCTCTTTTCCTTTATTTATTGATTCTGTATAAGGTCAGTGTTATTTCTTCCCTGCATGTATGATAGAACTTACCAGTAAGGCCATCTTACCTTGTTTGATGTGTGGGAAGATTTAAAATTACAGTCTTAATTGTTTTAGCTGACATAGTGTTATGATGCTATCTCACATAGTCCCGTGTCAATTTAATATGTGTTTCAAGGAACTTGTTCATTTTATCTGAGTTATGAATTTGTGATACAGCTGTTGATAAACCTTCTTCCCTGGTTTACAGTGGACCTCTCCCCAGAGCCTCTGTGCTCATGATGGACTTCTAAGAGGTGTCTGCAACCGGGGGTGCCACTGCCAAACGTGGCATCAGGAGGCGGCGGCTGGCCAGAGGAGCCAGGTCCCAGGCGCGCGACCGGTTCCTCACTGTGCTCTCTGCTTCCTGGCAACTAGCCGCTGTCCTCCCCTATGCACTTCCACCCTTTCTACCAAGGGACTAAACCAAAGTCTGAAAAATGTGGGCCTAATAAATCTCCCCTTCTTTAGTTCATGGGTGTTGAGTATTTGTCTCAGCGATGAGAAAGTGACCAAGACAGATTCTGGTACTGGGTAGGTGGAGTCACTGTCAGGACCGTGCTTGACCATGTGGTGTAGCAGCCTTTGGAAGTGGCTCATGAGAGGAGTTTGGAAAGGTTTGAGCTGCCAACTAGGGCAGCCCTAGGATGCTGTAGTCCAGGCTTAATGGGAGCTTCGAGTCATAGCTCAGAAGACCGGAATGCAGATAGGAATGCAGATAGGAAACACCAGGCTCGGGCGTCTTCAGCGCAAGTGCTCCATCGGCAGCTGGGCTCCAGGCAGCATGTGATGCTCTGACAGAGAATCTGTCTACATTTTGTTCACACTCTGAGACTTTGCAAGATCCTGAGATTAAAGGTGGTAGGCTAACATGGAGGTGGAAATTTCAAGGCAGCCCAGTGTTCAGGTAATAACATGGTACTGCTTGCTGCTTTAATCGGGGTTATAGTGAAAATCAGAGCAAATGTCTTACTTTCTCCAGAAAGGAGAATTTGCAAAGTTTTGGCCAAGGAGAGCTTGGTTGGTTGGTAAAAAGATTAGTATTAAAAAGAAGCCAAGTACTTTACATCAGGTAAATGGGAAATGTAGTTTGAGGGCAGCGAGGAGTCAGCAAGATTGCTTCTTTTGCAGGCACAAGGGAACAAAGCTGTCAGGGTTTTATCTGGGAAAAGAGGTCAGTCAAGGGCTTCCTTCTTCAGATAGGCTGCCAGTGGCATTGATTTTGCAGGACCTGGTCACAGTGCTCAGCCATCTGAGCATTCAGAAGCCTCTTTTCTTAGTCACTTTTCCCATTCCTGGGACAACTACCTGACACCCACAACTGAGAGGGGAGGGTTGTTTTGGCTCGTAGTTTGTAGGGTTTCAGTCCATAGTCGGCTGGCTCCAAGGGTGTGGTGGAGGGATGCCGCTCATGGTATGTTGGGCAGGAAGCAGGGGACATGAAAAGGGGGAGATAAACTCTCTCTGGCCATGTCCCCAGTGACCCATCTGCTAGTACCAAATCGCACCTCCCAACAGCAAGCCATCTATACCATCCCCATAATGCTCTCACCTTCCAAACACATGAGGCTGTGAGGGCCATTTGTATCTGCAGCAGGATAGGAGGGAGCCAGGCTTCTGCTTGAGCTGGTAGTAAAACTTGGTGTTAACACAATGGTGCTGACTTTAAAGGCATGTTTATATAAGAGTGGTCTCAGGAAGGTTTCCTCCCTAATTTCGGAAGAAGGGAAGGAGGCCAGGTAGTATGTCTCTGAGTGGAGAGCAGGTGAAGCTGTTAGAATGAAGTCAAAGGTACAGTGGAGACTCCAGAAATTTGGAGAAGCCAGGAATGTAGTACAGCTGAGGAAAGCTGCAGGCATTGAGCAAATCCAGCACAAAAGAGAAGCCATAAGGGCTACAGCCTCCAGCAATGCCATAGGGGCATAACGCCAAGCTGTTGGAGCTTGCATGTTTCCCCTGGTGTTGGACATGGAGCTACAGGATTTAATGTATACTCTGCTGGGTATTGGCCTGGACCTGGTCCTCTTTGTTTCTAGCCCCTATCCTCCCTTTTGGAATGGGAATGTTTACCCTGTGTCGTAGTATTTTGGAAGCGTTTAACTTTCTTTTTGATTTTAGAGGGGCTCACAGCTAAGAGTTTTCTTTGTGTCTCAGAGGAGACTTTGGGCTTTGACTTTCCAGTACTGCTGAAACTGTTAAGATTTCGGCCACTTTCAGAGATGGACTAAATGCATTTTGCGTAAACAAATGCCCCTTTTAAGGGCCAGGGACAGGATGTTATGGTCTATATCTAGATATGCCCCCCAAGGCTTCATGCACTCATAGGTGGTGCATTTGATTGAATTATGGGGGTGTTATAAGGTGCGGAGCAGCTGAAGCTGGAGATTGATCACACATGCAGGGCTAAATCAAGGCCAACCTGAGAACTGGGAGCACCCAAGGCGAATCACATAAACAAGCTGTTCCAGCTCCAAAAACACAAGGCGCCTGAGGTAAGCCAAGTGAACCAGTTGCTAGGCAGAGGGGTTTCAGCTGACAACAACCTCCCAGCTGTGTAAACAGACGTGCTGGGGGGGTTGAGCTGCTCTTTTCTCCCCCAGTAGGAGAGGAGACGCCACTTGACCTCAGCTTTCTCCATCTTGACTCTTGTTTTTCTTCACAGAGCTGTGCAGGATGTGGCACTGTAACTACATGCACTGTTAGCAGTGGGATCTCTAAGGAGGTAGGTCGCTGGTCTCCGCCTTCCGGGCTTCCCACTGCACTGCCTGTTCCCTGGTGCCCATGAGGTGAGCAGGTTTTGTCCGTGAAGCCCTCCCACCATGCCTCTGGCCATTCAAAAACCGAAGCTTCTGAAGCATGAAGCAAAAAGCCCCTTGTCCTTTAAGTTGTGAGTGTGGTGTGCTGTGTCTCAGTCTCAAGGAAAGTGGCTGCAACAACCCCTTACCACACTTTCTGTGTCTACATTTTCTACAGTCATGTCCACTCTCATTCCTGATATTAGCAATTTGCGCTTTGTTTCTCTTCTCTGGATGTGTCTACCCAGAGGTTAATCAATTTTATTAATCTTTTTGAAGAACCATATTTGTTCACTTTGTGGCTCATTAGCTTTTCTATTTTGTTGCTCTTTATTTCTTTTAATTTAGTTTTCATTAAGGTGTTTTGATTGTACATGTTAATGGGCTGCAGTGTGCTACTTCAGCACACATTGTGTGTACAGTGTACCTCGTCCAGATCCAGCCTCCACGCACACACCCCTCTCCCGCCATGCTGTTCCCAGCCTCTCAGCACAGTTTCACTGCTCTACAGTCAGGGTGACTATTTTAAGTGCAACATATGAGAAAGGAATTGAAGATACACAAAAGTGGAAAGATGGCCACACTCAAGGGTTAGAAGAATTAGCATTGCTAAAACGTCTATACCACTTGAAGCAATTTATAGGAAAATGAAATCTCCTTTCAATTTCTTTGGTTATAATTTGTTCCTATTTTCAAATTTTTTGACTTTGTATCTCATTTACTTTAAGTATTTCTTTCTGTAAGCATATTTATTTAAAACTATATATTTTTCTTTATATTCTACTTTGCTGTAGCCAATAAATTCTGATAAGTTGTAATTGTATTATTATCTGGTTAAGATATTTCTTAATTTTCCTTGTCATTTCTTCTTTAACCTATAGGTTATTTGGAAGTGTGTTGCTTAATTTTGGAGGAGAGTTAGTGGTGCATCTTAATGGTAGAACACTTGACCTAACGTGCAAGATGCCCAGGGTTCAATCCTTAGCACCACAACAAAATAAAGCAAAATAAATTTCAGATATTTGGGAGGACTGATTTTCAGTGTAATTTCACTGGAGACTGAAAATGTACCTTATATCACTTCAATCTCTTTGAATTGGTCATGACTTGTCTATTTTATGAACCAGGACATGATACACCTCAGTGAATATTCCACTGCACTTGAAAATAATTGCTGTGCTGTAGTTATTGCATTTAATATTCTGTTTTATTTACATTTAGTTATTAATAACATTTTAAATTTTCTATACCCTTATATTTTTATCAACCTCTCTTGGCTCCTGGGAAGTGACTGTCAAAATTTCAAACTTGGATTCTGGATTTATCTACCTTCTTTTTTAGTTCTGCCAATTTTTGCTTTAGGCGTTTTGAAGCTGTGTTGCTAAGTACACACACACTTAAATTTTTATATATCCTAATAAAATAAAGTTTTAAAATCCTCCATGAGATATCAAAATAATTAGACCTGGTTATAGTCCTTATCCTGAAGTTGACACTGTCTGGTACGGATGATAGAAGATTTTTTTAAATGCCTAATGCAAAAAGGGAAGGTAGAGAACTAGAGAAAAGACCAGGGCTTGGGACATAAAAGTCAAACTGATGACCAAAAAGAAAAAGAAGCATTTAGGACGGTCAGAGGGAGAACACAGGACACACGAGCAGGTAGGTGAATGACGGAGAATGATGGCTGAGTCTCATTAGAGCCGTGATGCAACATCAGAAAACCCATTAACACGATCCACTCAACTGACAGCCTAGCGAAGAACCACCACAGATCAATAGATTAGAAAAATCATTCCTCAAAATTGAGCACTCATTTTTTTAAAAAGCTACACAATATCTGTAACTTTTTTGAAAGGAACGACTAACAATTAGCCATCAACATACACCCTTATTTCCTATCAAATTCTATTTTATTTTTTAAAAGTTATTTTAAAAATAAAAGAAGGAAAATGTATTAACAAACAGATATCCGTTTACAAAATAGCATAAGAACAATACAAACAATACAGAGTTACAAAGTGGTAGGAAATTAACAATGGTTGGTGTATTACTATTGATATCTTCAAAGTGGTTTCTCAGGAAAACAATTAGAGACATGCAATGATGATCAAACAAGTCATCATTAACTGTTCCTTTCCGTACAGCAACAGAAGACAGTAGTACCGCTGTTAGCGATCCTGTATATACAGACATACACAATCTCCCCTTCTTTCCCTTCTCCTTTCCCACACCCCAGGTGCCCCTTACTTTTGAGCATTTTCCTTTCATTTCTCAATGTCTATCATACCTCCTAGTTTTTATTCACTCTTTCAGGTTCTTACACTAGTGAAACAATACTCCTATCAAATTTCAAAAGAATATACTTTTATCTTATTGTAAATGGGACAGTGAAGCAAAGGTGATGTTCTCAACCCAGTAAAGAACAACTGCAACAACCCCACATCTGATGTACTTTGTAGTGGTAAGAAACTCAAACTTTCCAGCTGAGATCAGGAAGAAAACCAAGGATAACCCCTCATACCATTTCTTTGCATGCTGGAAGTCATAGCTAGTGCAATATGACAAGAAAAGGAATCATATTTGGGTCAAAGAAATAAATGGTCTTTATTCATAGATGACAAAACGATCTGTGTAGAAAATCCAAAACAATCAACAAAAACTCCTGGATGTTATGAGAAATTATATATATTTTTTGGTACTGGGAATTGATCTCAGGACCTTGCACTTGCCAGGCAGGTGCTTATGCCTCTGAGCTATATCCCTGGCCCCTATAATAAATTACAGTAAGAGTGCAGGACACAAGGTTAATACACAAAGGTCGATTGTTTTCCAAGATGCCACCAGTGAGTAAGTGAAAAGTCAATTAAAAACACAAAACCGTTTACATTAGCGTTCCAACAAACTGAAACGCACTGATATGAATAAAACAAAATATGTACAAGATCTATATGCAAAGCAGATAGTGCTTTGGGTTTTTCTTTTCTTCAGTATGTGTTTGCAGTACGTAGTGGTTACATTCATCACGGGAAGTTGGTGCACGTGCATAACATCTTAATTCTTTCTCTCACCCTCTTCCCTTCCCCTCCACTCCCCCTTCACTCCTGATCCCTTTCCCTTTTGCAAAGATCTATAATCCTGTTTTCTATATTTTATTTTGCTCTTTATTTATATTTTGGGTTTGATATAAGAGAAAGCATGTGACATTTAAGCTTCTGTGTCTGATTTATTTCACTTAACACTGTGGTGTCAAGGTGCATCCATTTTCCTACACATCACTCATGTGTACTTCTTTATGGCACAGTAGTACTCCATCATGTATAAACACCACTTGTCTTTATCCATTTATTGGTTGACGAACGTGTGGGCTGCTTCCAAGATTGACGCAGCTACTATGAATTGTGCTGCCGTAAACATGGGTGTGCATGCATCACTGTAATGTGCTGTCTTCAGTTCTTTTGGGAGGATACCTAGGTTAAATCACTAGGTTGAGTGGAATTTCTAGCATTAGTTTTTCGAGGAATTGCCATACTGATTTCCATAATGATTGCACTAGTTTATATACCTACCAACAATGTAGAATAGTGATTTTCCCCCTGCAGCTTCTCCAGTATTTGTTGCTATTTTTTTATTTTGAAGAAAAGAGTACAAAAAAAAAAACAACAAGAGCAAAATACAAACAACACAAAGCAAGGACATTAGAAATGACACAGGGCTTCAAACCAAATGATAGGGATTAACAGTGGTTGTTTTATTACACACTGTTATCTTCAACGAAGTTGCTCAGATTACCAGATGTAAGAAGATCGATCAAACCATTAAAGAGAATGAGAAAATAATAATTTAAAAGAGACAATACATAGTGGCACTAGGCAGGATTGTAGGAATTCACTGATGGTTGTTCTACTGCGAATTGTTGTCATCACATAAGTTGCTCAGTTGACCAGATACAAGCGCGCAAAATTGTCAAAATAGTAAAAAGCAAAAAAACTTTTAATCACTTAACTGTTCCCCTCGACAAACCGCCAGGCGGCAGCAGCGCAGCTCCGCCGCCGCCCATCCGTAGGCATACGGTGCCCTGGCGCTTCCTTTTCTTCTTTCCCTCGTCCCAGTGCTCCTTCCTTTGAGCAATTTCTCTCCCTTTCATATCGTCTATTGTACGTTTGCAGTTTTACCCTTTCACATCCCTATGCCAGGAGACAATGCGATGCTTACACACGCGGGTCTCATTCCTTTCACTCGTGAGTGTGCTCTCTAGGTGCATTCTTCTACCTATAAAAGCCTCGAGTTTATTTTTTTCCATAGCTGAGTAATACTCCACTGTATAGAAATACCACATCTTTTTAATCCGTTCCTCAGCTGGAGGGCATTTGGCTTCTTTCCAGAATTTAGCTACGGCAACTTGCACTGCTATAAACATGGGTGCACACATATCACTGTGGTATGTCATTTTTAACTCTTCTGGAAAAATACACAGAAGGGGAATAGCTGGGTTAAGCGGGACTTCCAATCCTAGTTTTGTGAGGAATCTCCAGACTGATTTCCACAGTGGTTGCACCAATCGACACCCCCACCAACAGTGAAGTGTTCCTTTTCCCCCACAGCCTCTCCAGCATTTGTCATTGGTTGATTTCTTAATGATAGCCATTCTTTGTGGGGTAAGATGAAATCTCTGTGTTGTTTTAATTTGCATTTCTTGAATGACTAATGATGTTGAATATTTTTTCATATATTCATCTGCCATTAGTATTTCCTCATCTGAGAAGTGTGTGTTCATCTCAGATGCCCATTTTTGGATTGGGTCTTTACATTTTTGGGGACTGATTTTTAAAAATTCTTTATATGTTCTAGATAGTCCTTTGTCTGAGAGGCATTTGGATAAAATTTTTTCCCAATTTGTGGGTTTTCTTTCTACTCTGTTGGTGATTTCTTTTGATGTGCAGAAACTTTTCAATAAGATGAGATCCTAGTTGTTGATTCTTTGAAGTATCTCCCACGCAGTTTGGGTTTTGCTCATGAACTCTCTGTCTACCCCTATGTCTTTGAAAGTTTTACCTACTTTCTCTCCAGTAGATTTAGTGTTTCTGTTTTGATATTTAGATCTTTGATCCATTTTGACTTTAGTTTAGTGCATGGTGATAGACATGGGTCTAGTTTTAGTCTTTGACATGTGGAGAGCCAGTTTTTCCAGCATCATTTATTAAAGAGGCTATTTTTCTTCCAGTGAACATATTTGGCCCCTTGGTCAAAAATAAGGTGGCTGAATGTGTTTGTAGCTATATCTGCATCTTCTAACCTGTTCCATTGATCTTCATGTCCATTTTTTTTTGACAGTACCATGCTGATTTTATCACAGTAGCTTTTTAGAATAATTTCGAGTCAGGGATTGTGATGCCTTCTACCATTCCTTTGTTTCTCAGGATTTCTTTTGCTATTCTAGACCTCTTCTGGTTCCAGATGAATTTTAGGAATGTTTTCTCTAGATCTGCGAGGTATACTAGTGGAATTTTAATGGGGATTGCATTGAATCTGTACAACAATTTTGGGAGTGTGGCCATTTTCACAATGTTGGTTCTTCCTATCCACGAGCAAGGAATATCTTTCCATTTTCTGAAATCCTCTTTAATCTCTTTTTTTCAGAGTACTGTGATTTTCACTGTATAGCTCTTTTACTTCTTTGTTAGATTGATTCCTAAGTATTTCATTTTTTTTAGATGCTATTATGAAAGGTGTGGTTTCACCAATTTCTCTCTCAGTTTGCTTATTGTTTATGTACAGGGATGCTATAGATTTTTTTAGTGTTGAATTTGCACTGTAGACAGAATTTGGTTGCTAAATCTGTGAGCCTTTTGATTGAGCTTTTGGGGTCTTCTATGTAGAGTATCATGCTATCTGTGAATAATAATAATCTCACTTCTTCTTTTCCAATCCTTATTCCTCTTATTTCTCTCACTTCTCTAATTGCTCTGGCTCATATTTCCAGAACTATATTGAACAGGAGTGGTGACAGTGGACATTCTTGTCTTGTTTCTGACTTTATTTTTTTTTTCAGGATTATATTTATTTATTTATTTTTATTTTAAAAGTAAAAGAACAAAAACACTAACAAACATACACACAGTAGCACAAGAACAGTACAAAAAACCAAAGTACAGGTAAGGTGGCAGGGGATCAACAATGGTTGTTGTATTACACATTGGTAGCTTCAAAGTGTATACTCAGGACAATACAAATAGACATACAAGATTGATCAAACAGCTAATCACCGATTGTTTCCCACATCAAAATAACATGAGACAATAGGGCAACCATGTCAGCCATCCCTCACGTACATACACACCTACTCAGCTCTCCTCCTCTTCCTCCTCTCCTCCCCTTCATCCCGATTGCTCTCTACCCTTCAGCAGTCTCCCTTCATCCCTCCCGATCTATATTCTCGCCTCCAGGTTCCTACACTAATGATACTATACGCTGTTTGCACATGCACATCTGGTTTACCTCACTTATGAGTATGGTCTCTAATTGTGACCATTTGCCTATAAAAGCCCCTAGATTGTCTTTCTTTACAGCTTAATAATATTCCATTGTGTAAAAATGCCAGTTTTTTAATCCAGTCCTCTGTGGATGGACATTTGGGTTGTTTCCATGATTTAGGAATGTTTTCTCTAGATAGCTATTACAAATTGTGCTGCTATAAACATGGGTGCACATATATCACAGTGATATGCTGTTTTCAGATCTTCTGGGAAAATACCCAGAAGGGGGATAGCTGGGTTGAATGGGACCTCTAGACCTGGTTTGCTGAGGAATCTCCAAACTGATCTCCGCAGTAGTTTCACCAGTCTGCATTCCCACCAGCAGTGCAGCAGAGTTCCTATTTTTCCACAGCCTCGCCAGTATTTGTTATTGGACGATTTCTTGATGCTGGCCGATCTTACTGGGGTGAGATGAAATCTCAGTGTTGTTTTTATTTGCATTTCTCGAATGACTAAAGATGTAGAACATTTTCTCATATATTTATTTGCCATTTGTATTTCTTTATCTGAGAAGTGTGTATTCATCTCAAATGCCTATTTCTAGATTGGGTCTTTGAATTTGGACAGGTTCATGTTTTTTCATTCTTTGTATGTTCTAGATTGAGGACCTTTGTCCGAGGGACTGCCAGCTAGGATTTTTTCCTAATATGTAGGTTTCTTTTTACTCTGCTGGTGATTTCTTTAGATGTGCAAAAACTTTTCAGTAGTATGAGGTCCCAGTTATTGATTCTTTGAAGTGTTTCCCTTGCAGTTTGATTTTTGTTCATGAACTCTCTGCCTACTCCTATGTCTTCAAGATTTTTACCTACCTTCTCTTCCAATAGATTCAATGTTTCTGCTTTAATATTGAGATCTGCGATCCATTTTGACTTGAGTTTGGTGCATGGTGATAGACTTGGGTCTATTTTCAGTCTTTGGCAAGTGGCAAGTCAGTTTTTCCAGCACCATTTGTTGAAGAGGCTATCTTTCTTCCAGTGAGCTGGTTTGGCCCCTTTGTCAAATATTAGGTGGCTGAGTGTTTTTGGGGTTGTGGCTGTATCTTCCAGTCTGTTCCATTGATCCTCAGGTCTGTTTTTGAGCCAGTACCAGGTTGATTTCATTACAGTAGCTTTGTACTATAATTTCAGGTCAGAGATTGTGATTCCACCTGACCTGACCTTGTGACTCAGTATTGCTTTTGCCGTTCTGGGTCTTTTCTGGTTCCAGATGAACTTAAGGCATGTTTTCTCTAGATCTGTGAGGTACGTTGATGGTAGTTTAATGGGAATTGCATTGAATCTGTATAACAATTTTGGTAGTATGGCCATTTTCACAGTGTTGGTTCTTCCTAACCATGAGCAAGGAATGTTTTTCCATTTATTGAAATCCTCTTTGATCTCTTTTTTCAGAGTACTGTAGTTTTCATTGAATAGGTCTTTTACCTCTTTTGTTAGATTGATTCCTAAATATTTCATTTTCTTGGATGCTGTTGTAAAAGGTATGGTTTCCTTAATTTCTCTCTCAGTCTGTTTGTTGTTTGTGTATAGGAATGCTATTGATTTTTGGGTGTTGACGTTGTACCCAGCTACTCTGCTGAATTTGTCACTTAATTGAAGGAGTCTTCTTGTGGAGTTTCTGGGGTCTTCCATGTAAAGTATCATGTCATCTGCAAATAGTGATAGTTTAACTTCTTCCTTTCCTATCCTTATTCCTTTTATTTCTCTCTCTTGTCTAATTGCTCTGGCTAGTGCTTCCAGAACTATGTTGAATAGTAGTGGTGACAGTGGACATCCTTGTCTTGTTCCTCTCTTTAAAGTGAAAGCTTTCAGTTTTTGTCCATTTAGTATGATGTTGACTGTTGGTTTGTCATAGATGGCTTTGATTAAATTGAGGTAGAGGCCATCTATTCCTATTTTTTTCTACAGTTTTTAACATGAATGCACATTGGACTTTATCGAAGGCTTTTTCTGCATCTGCTTTTTCTGAGATAATCATGTGGTTTTTGTCTTGTTTCTGACTTTAAAAGGAAAGCTTTCAGTTTTTGACCATTTAGAATGATGTTAGCTGTTGGTTTCTCACAGATGGCTTTTATCGGATTGAGGTAAGTCCATCTATCATCAATAAGTGTTGAACTTTATCAAAATCTTTTTCTGTATCAATTGAGATGATCATATGATTTTATTTATTTATTTAATTTTTTGATCATATGATTTTTGTCTTTGGCTCTATTGATGTAGTGTATAACATTGATTGATTTGCTTATATTGAACCATCCCTGCATTCCTGGGATGAATCCCACTTGGTCATGGTGTATAATTTTCTTGATGATTTGTTGCATTCTGTTTGCTAGTATGTTATTCAGAATTTTTGCATCTATGTGCATTAACATTTTTTTTTTTTTTTGGTACCGGGAATCGAACTCCCGACCTCACGCTTGCCAGGCAAGCGCTGTGCTGCTGAGCTATATCCCCAGCCCTAAAGATTTCCTTTTTAACAATTTTGTGTGTGTGTGTGTGCATCTATGTGCATTAGGGAGATTGGCTTATAGTTATTTTTTTTGGTTGGGTCTTTCTCTGGTTTTGGTATCAGGATAGTACTTGCCTCCAGGAATAAGCTGGGGGAGGATTTCTTCCTTTTCAATTTCCTTAAAGAGTTTGTGAAGTATTGGTATTAAATCTTCTCTAAATTTTTTGTAGAAATCAGCTGTAAATCCATCAGGACTTGGGTTTTTCTTCATTGGCAAGTTTTTCATTACATTTTTAATTTCACTTGCTGATATAGGGTTATTCAGGATTTTTATATCTTCTTCATTCAGCTTTGGTAGTTCATATGTATCTAGAAATCTGTCCATTTCCTCTGTGTTTTCCATCCTGTGAGAGTAAAGATTTACTGGTTTCGTGTCTTTTAGTTTAGTTTAGTGTCACATGGAGTATTGTTTTCCATCCTTTAATTTTTAGTCTATGAATTTCCTTTTGTGTTAAATATGTTTCTTGCATACAGCATATTGTTGGATTTTGTTTCTTGATTCAATCTGCCAGTCTACTTCTTTTGGTTAAGACTTGAGTTCGTTTACATTGACAGTTATAACTGAAATGTATTGGCTTATCTTTGTCGTGTTGTTTTCCTGCTGTTGATTCCTCTGTTTCCCTCTGTTTAATTGCTTGCTCTGCTTCGTATTTTCTTTCTGTTGTTGTTCTTAAAGCTGTGGTATTTTTTGTCTCTTTCTAGAATATCTTTTAGAACTCTATTTGGAGTTGGTTAGGCATTCATGAAGTTCTTCAGTTGATCTTTATCTTAGAAATATTTTATTTCTCTATTAATTTTGAAGGATAGTTTTGCAGCATACATCAATCTGGGTTGGAAGTTGTTTTCTTTCAGGACCTGGAATATTTCACTCCAAGCTCTTCTTGACTTGGTGAAGTCTGCCATGATTCTGATGGGCTTTCCTTTATAGGTGATCTGTTTCTTTTCTCTAACAGCTTTTAATATTCTCCTTTGTTGAATTTCTGGGATCTTGATCACTATGTCTGGGTGTAGATTTATTTTGGTTATGGCTTGTTGGATTTCTATATGCTTCACTTACTCAAATGTCCAATTCTTTTTCCATGCTTGAGAAATTTTCTGCTATTACTTCTGAAAATAGTCTTTTTATATCATTTGTACTGACACCTGCTGTTTCATTGATACCTATTAATCTTGCATTGTTTTTCTTTGCTTCATCTTCCAGCTTTAAACTTTTATTTCTTGGTTTCTTATTTTTAAAAGGTCCTTCCTTTCACGGTCATTCACAACAATGCTGTCTGAAAGTCTATCTTCAGCTTCATTCAAACAGTTTTGCCAGCTTTTGATGGAAATTTTAATTTCCTAGATATCATTTTAATCTGTTTTATGCATTCCAGTTCTTTCCTGTGCTGTTCTTGCAAGGTTTCCATTAATTTACTATGTTCCTCTAGTTTTTTTTTCTATGTCTTCTTTAGATGTGCTAAGCAATTCTTTCATTATTGTTGTCATTTCTTTTTTTTATCTCAGAGATTATTTCTGATCTGATGTCTTCTATGGCCTGATGGAGCTGTTTCTTTACTTTAGCTGCTATCATTTCAAAAATTTCAGGTGCATGACTTCCAAGCTCATCTGTGTCGATATCTTCTGGACTTGTTGTGGGAGGAGTAGAGGTCTGAGACTGCATTTTGATCCTTGGTTTTGCCATTTTCAGAGATATAGAGGTTCCCTGGAGCTCAGCCTCACTCCTAGGATGATGTCGTAGTAGCAGGGCAAGGACCCAAAAACCCTGGTGCTCAGTGTGACTCCCTCAGTGGTGTGTGTGTGTGGGCAGGGTGCGTTCCCCAATCTCCCACAGCTGTCCTTGGCTCAGCTTGTCTCACACTCAGGGGTTCTCAAAGCTGTCCAGGGGGAGGGGAGGGGCGGGGAGTGGACCCCAGGTCCCTGGAGCTGTCACAGTTTCTCTGCGGTCCCAAGCTTGTGTGTGAGAGCGACAGCAGCTCACCAGACTTCCCACAGCTGTCCAAAGTCTGCTGTTTGATTTCTTGATGGCAGCCATTCTTTCTGGGATAAGATAGAATCTCAGTGTTGCTTTGATTTGTATTTCTCTAATGGCCAGAGATGCTGAACATTTTTATGTATTTATCGGCCATTTGTCCTTTTTCTGAGATGTGTTTATTCATTTCATTTGCTCTGAGGTCTAATCTTGGAGTGAAAGACAACTCTTTAATATCAAACTACACTAAATAAGTGGAGATATATTCTTTGTTCATGGATAGAATGACAAAATATTGCCATGATTTCTGTTTTCCTTATTTTTTTAAAATTTTATTATAAAGACAAAAGAATGGAGACATATGAACCAGAAAAGCCATAAACAATACAGAAAATACAAAGTTATACAGAATATAGTAGGGAGTTAGCACTGGATGTTGTATTACATAGTTATCTTCACATTAGTTAACACAAAAACATTAAAGGAAATACCAAATTATACAGAAGATAGAAGGCAATTAACTCTGGATGCTGTCCTACATAATGTTACCTTCACCTTTGTTACTCAGTTACACAGATGATGGCCCATTTGATCATTCAGTTTTTCTCCTCCCTCATCTCCGTTGCCCTACCACTCAATCAGTCATCTTCCCTGTGATAATAACTGTACTCCTGGGTTTATCTATACCCCTGGACTCTCGCCTTGGGAAGAGATATAGCT
>PVLD010030844.1:0-16400 GCA_004027595.1 Dinomys branickii
GACTGCTCCCCCACCCTCCCAGGGTTCCCTGCAGGTATAGGGATGGATCTCCTCCCCCACTCGGTGATCTGGTCGCGAGCGCCGATATCTCACCAGTTATTGGAGTCCCTGCAGGCATGAAGGTTCCAAGGTGCCAGTCTATCCTTTGGGGCTTTCTGCGCGGCTCGCCCGATGTGCACGAAACGTGAGACCGCTGGGCATTGCCGCCGCCAGAGAGCCGATCTCTGTCGGGAGTTGCCGGAGAGCTTGAGGTGGGCAAAGGATCCCAGGGCCTGGAACAGAATCTACCCAGAAGCTCCCAATATTCTGTAATTGATGTTGTAGATGTCAAGTGACATGATCAAGAGCTGTAACTTAGCTGAACATATATTATTTCTAAGTTAATATGACTGGAAATCAGTATGTCTGAATTCTGTTACACAGAAGAACCAGGAAAAAATAATTACTTTTATTAGAAGACTCCAAAATCTTTTTATAGACTGTAATCAGTGATATGATTTACTCCTGAATTGCCACTCTGGGACAGGGAACATTGATAAAAATTCTATTCTTTATTCCAATAAATGATGCCACTGACCCTTTGCTGATATGTGTTTTTTATCATTGTATTCACTGAATTATCACCATTCTTTCTTTTGCCTTATAACCAAATCACTTGCTTTCAAAAATAAGGAAAGTAGCATCACACCTGCACACACACACACACACACACACACACACACACACACACACAAATGCACATGTACATGCTCTAAATATTTAGTTCAAGTCTCAAAATCAAAAATGAAAATGTTTTGATTTTGAATGGAATAAAACAGAAATATGAAAAGTATTATACCAGATATGTTGAATTGCTTCCATTTGTAGCTGGATCAGATTCAAAAGTTTATTTAGAACCACTGATGTATTCCTTTATCTGAGAAGTGTGTATCCATCAAAGATGTCCATTTGTGGATTGGGTCATTAAATTTGGGGACTGATTTTTTAAAATTCTTTATACGTTCTAGATAGAAGTCCTTTGCCTGAGGGATAGTCGGCTAAGTATTTTTCCCAATTTGTGTGCTTTCTTTTTACTCTGCTGGTGGTTTCTTTAGATGTGCAAAAACTTTTCAATAAGATGAGATCCTAGTTGTTGATTTTTTGTAGTATTTCCCATGCCATCTGGATTTTGTTCATGAACTCTCTGCCCACTGCTGTGTCTTCAAGATTTTTACATGGTTTCTCTTCCAGTAGACTTAGTGTTTCTGTTTTAATATTTAAATCTGTAATCCATTTTGACCTGAGTTTGGTGCACGGTGATAGACATGAATCTAGTTTCAGTCTTCGGCATGTGGCGAGCCAGCTTTTCCAGCACCATTTATTAAAGAGACTATCTTTCTTCCAGTTAACTTGCTTGGCCCCTTGTCAAATATAAGGTGGCTGAGTGTGTTTGTGGTTGTGGCTGCATCTTCCAGTCTGTTCCACTGAGCCTCAGGTCTTTTATTTTTTGGTCAGTACCATGTTGATTTTATCACAGTAACTTTGTAGTATAATTTCAAGTCAGGGATTGTGATGCCGCCTGCCTTGTCTTTGTTTCCCAGGATTGCTTTTGCTATTCTGGGTCTCTTCTGGTTCCAGATGAATTTTAGGAATATTTTCTCTAGCTCTGTGAGGTCTGCTGTTGGTATTTTAACTGGGATTGCTTTGAATCTGTACAACAATTTTGGTAGTATGGTCATTTTCACAATGTTGGCTCTTCCGATCCATAAGCAAGGAATACCTTTCCATTTTCTGAAGTCCCATTTGATCTTTTTTTTCAGAGTGCTGTAGTTTTCATTGTGTAGATATTTTGTTTCTTTTGTTAGATTGATGCCTAAATATTTCAATTTTTGGATGCTATGGTAAAATGGTAAATACATACATGAAAAATGTTCAACATCATTAGTCATTTGAGAAATGCAAGTTAAAACAATGCTGAGATTTCATCTCATTCCAAAAAGAATGGCTACCATCAAGAAATCAACCAATAACATATGCTGGAGGGGTTGTGGGGGAAAAGGAACACTTCTCTACTTTTGGTGGGAGTGTAGACTGGGGAAACTATTGTGAAAATCAGTTTGGAGATTTCTCAGTAAACTAGGATTAGATGTCCCCTTGAGTCCAGCTATTCTCTTTTGGGAATTTTTCCAGAAGAACTGAAAACATCATATTACAGTGATATATGTGCACTCATGTTTAAAGTAGGGCATTTGTAATAGCTAAATCGGGGAAGCAACCCAAATTCCCATCAAATGAGGAACAGATAAAAACTTGTGATACTTTTGTGTAATGGAATATTACTCTACTACAAAGAAAGATAAACTCACAACTAGAGACCATACTCATAAGTGATACAAATCAGAACTGCATGTATAAACACTGTATTGTCTCACCAATGTAAGAACCTGAAAGAGTGAATAAAATCTAGGAGATACAATAGATTTTGTGAAGGGGAGGGAAACTTTTCAAAAGGAAAGAACAACTGGGATGAGGGAAAAAAGAAAAGAGTGAAAGAAGGAAAAATATGTACAAATGTATACACAGGATAGCTAAGACAGCTGTACTACTGATTTCTTTTACTTTATTGAAAGGAACAGTTAATGTTTAATTGTTTGATCAACCCTACATGCCTATATTTGTTTATCTGAGTAGTCAATTTGGAGATATCAATATGTAATACAACCACCATTGTTAATTTCCTATCACCTTGCCTGAAATTCTGTATTGTTTTTGTGTTATTTTGTAAATGTTTGTGTGTCCATTAATATGTTTTTGTTCTTTTGTCTTAAAAAATCATTGATGTATTAAGTATTATTAATAAATGACATAAATAAGCCAAAATCAGTATTTTCCTGATTTTGTTAATTATTTAATGGTAAACTTAGATCCTGTGTAGCTCTTAAGGAATCTGACTTACTGTTTGATTATTTAAGATGTTATTCTTTTCACATGTACAACTCTCAATGTGGCACTATTTCTTTGTAGTTTCAAAAACTGCTATTTGGAAGGATTTACTTTTGCACATTTGAATAAATTTAGTTCAATCTTACATGGACCGTCAAACTGCAAAAAGTGTTAAATTTTGCTTGTAGATCTTGAAAACTCACAGAGCATTAACAAGAATTTACCAAACTTATTTATTGTACATTTTATCATGCACAGAACTTGAAAGATGGAAAAAAACCAAGAACATACCTTTCATTTTTCATCTGTTAGGATCTAACAAGAAATGAGGAAAATGGATGAACAGGCAAATTATCACACATTGTGAAAAGTAGAATTATCATAAAATTACTAGCTTTAGTGGCAGCATGTGAATGCAGTTGGGAGTTATGGAAACTTTTTGGTAAGACATACCAGTGGTTATTATACTTAAAATGTCAGAACCAGTGGGAGCACTACTGTTTTTGTACATGTAGGCGAGACCAAAATTAATGTGTTCCAAACTGTCTTGTCACCTTACACCCTATGTGAATATTATATATACTCAATGAAAGCAACCTACAGGAAATTTCCAATATACTCATACTAAAAGTCAATTTTAATAAAGGGGGACATTGAAATTCATCATGAGTGTTCCAGAAGAGAAATACTATGGATTTGCGCGTATATACAACAATTTTAGAGGAGGAAACATGCAGTCGGGGGGGCATATTTTGGAGGGTAAAAGTAGGTTAGAGATTTAAGGAAGGGCAATAGTGGAAAGAAAGAAATAAAAAACATAATTTTAAGTCAGTTTGGTATTGTCGTTACAAAACAGAAAAACAGGAGAAACAAGTACTGTATGCTATTCAAAGGTTAAGAGTCAGTGTGCGCTGCTAACCCTTTGCTATGCATGTGGGCTGTGTACGCAGCCGTATCAGAGCAGGCCTTGATGAGCCTGGGAGGAAGCAAAGCCAAAGACGCGGCTTTGGAAAGTATTATATCCAATGCATCAAAAACACGGTTCTGGGTGTGGAAGGCCCGCCTGAGGGTTACTGTCAACAACAAAAAAGAGAACTGGAGGGGGAAGGTGCGCTGTTGATTCTGCTGGAGAAGATCGTCTCGCTGGATTTCCCAGTGTGAACTCAGCTGTTCTCACCGGTAGAGGAGCTTGGGAGCTGTCGCTAAGCACGGCTGCAGTTCTTCTCATGGGGAGCCCTGGCCTTACCTTGAGTGTTGCTTCATGGTTTCCTGTGCAGATCCCTCAGCCTGCTGGCCCAGATCCTTCATCCTGCCGGAACAGACTTTCTAGCTTCTACCACTACCTTATATATTACCTTAAATTACTTATAGCATCTAACAGTATGTAAATGCTACGTAGTTGTTCAACTTTACTTCTCAGGGACTAATGACTGGGAAGATGTATGTGCCTGTTCAGCACAGACACACCTGTATAGGCCTAACTACACAGAACATGAACAACTGACAAGACGAGGACAATACACAGCACGGTGTGCTGGAGAGAGATCGAGGAGCTAGAAATTGGCACAAACCTACGCTATGCATAGGGTGTCTACACATTGCTGTATTCCTGAGTCCCATGTAGTTCTTGACAAGCAACTAATTCAAGTATTGGTTTCTGGTCTGATTTATTTTTGAAGTCTATAGTCAGATGGTCCTGAATGCACCTGATCTCATCGGGTTTATTTTGAAGCCTTTTTGATGTGGCATGGGTTGAATCTATGGATACCAATCTGTGGATAGGGAGCCAATTATGTATAGGTGAGCTGAGCAATTTAAATTTACATCATGTATAAGAAAAATAACATGTCAAAATGTGACTTTTTGACCTCATATCTTGATTTACGGAAGTGTAACTTGGCACTCTTCCACAGTAATGTAGGTTTTCTCCTCCCCAAACCCATCATAGAAAAACTACCTTCCACCTCTGAAGTTAGAAGCAGCTTGTTACTTGTTTGACCTATGAAATCTGGGTGGAAATTACTTTTGTCATTTTAAACACAATCCTTAAACAGTATGGTGTGATTTATCCTGTATTGCACCCTGGTAAATGACGATGAACAAACATATGGGTGACTTAAAATAGAAGAGTTCCTGGCAATCCTCTTTCTGGCAGTTCTCTTGGACACATAATATAAGCAATAAACTTTGGATTTGTTAAGGTGCTGATAAAAGGGTGATTTTTGTATCTAACCTGCCCTGATGTATGTCAACTATTAAAAATATTTTAGGGGCTAATTCTTCCTTTGCTCCTGAGTCCAATTTCAGAAGAAATTTGACTTTTATAATTATGGTAAGGTTATATGAACTGTCCCAGTTCTAGAATCCATATACTCACGACTTTACAATATCCAAAATTTTCAACATTATTAAATGAAAAAGTTTTCCTATGCTTTAACTTCCTGTGTTGCGAGTCTCATGGGGAGAAGTGTATGATGGAGTCCATTTCCCCCATATTCTGTGTCTGTACTTCTTTGTCTCCTCCTCTTTGCCATCTTTCTGATTGTGGTTTTGCACTTTCCGAAGGACAGAGTTGGCTAGGAGAGAGACTTATGTTACAAATTGCATGCCTGTAGGTTAGTCTTGGAGCCTGTCCTGTTGACTCTTTCACACAGATGTGTCTTGTATCCACCATAGCTTATGATAAGTTGCTTTCAGTTCCTTTATGAAGTTAACTATGGCAATTTATGGTTTATAATCGCTTTCTTAGACCTAAGTAAACTCAATATCCCACCGCGGAGAAGAGAACATCTCACTTTCAGGCATCAGATGCCTCCAGTAAGGCATCAGGGAGAAGTTTAAGTACTTTCCCCTTGCCTCACTGCAATCCTCAGCAAACACTCGAGATTTTGCTTAATACACGGGGCAAGTGGCTGCTAATCTCCCTGATGGTCAGACACACTGGAAGACCATTCCATCCTGCTTCAAGTTTCTTAAGTGACCATCAAACAGTCCAGTGTCTCCCAAGCTATAGGGGAAATATTAAGCCAAGTAGTGGGGTACCTTGAAAGTTTCCCTTCCAATGTAGAATGAGAAGTATCACCCTCTCCGACAATGATCACTAATAAAAATCTTTGCTTCAACAAAATGCTGCCAATTTTGTTTCCTTGCTGTGCAGGAGGAGGCCAAGTGCTAGAAATGCATTTCTCTACACCCGCTATTGCATAGCTGTTTCTCACTCTGCCGTAGGATGTGCACCTCCATCACCCAGCGGCCGCAGCAGACACCGAGGCTGACACAACCCTCTTCTTAACGTGGGATGCACGTACTTTATTCTCCATCTTTATTTTTGTTATTGTTTCATTTTTGTCATTCACCTGAAGTCCCAATGATTACTTTGATCAGATTTTGTTTGAAATTCTAAAGGAAATTCCCTGAACCTTGCAGTTTCCTTTATATAATTATGATTAGAAGGTTTTTTATGCTAAAAAATAACTGTTTCTTGCTTTGTAACAAGATAAACTAAACATAGTCTTAAATTTCACCCCACTCTTTTGAATTGCAGGCCTCAAAACAATGTGGGATTAACTGAGGTTGTGTTATATCTAATCCTGCAGATAAATGACATAATAAACTTTCTTTTTAAATTCAAATCAAAATATCACAGATTAAGAATTTTATGTCCAGAAAAGATCATAGAGTCTACACAACCACTTAACCCTAATGAAAAGCCTGAATTACTCCAACATTATGAAGCTGATTAATGCTAGAATGTGAGCTGACTTGCAGAACTCTCTTTTATACTATGGGACTTAGTTTTTATACAAAACTGCAAATGAATCTCAGAAATCATTAAAAAGTATAATAGTTTGAATGAAACCACAGCTTTCCTAGGAGGATCATTTAAAAATAAATAATTTTCAAGTGCATCAAAATTATATGTATAACTTTTAGAAACTGTTTTGATCTCAACTTTTAGATGTTTACTTCCTTTTGTATATTTAACTATGTACCACGTTATTTTTCTGGGCATGAAATTCTGTCTCAGTTCCCCAGATTGTCTCTCTTCTTCCTCAGTAGGGTGAACAGATGTCATTATTAGTGTGGGCGGATTTTGAAAGGGGTGCTGATGGGACCGTCCACCATGATCCGCCTGGCTTTTCTGACTCTCTAGACCTGTGCGTTCACCGCGGGGCAGGAGATAAGAAATGAGAAAACCCAGGTCCAGGGCTGCCACCGTGTTTCCATTAACCTGAGCGGCCCCTGCACAACCTCGGAAGTGCAGAAAGTGAATGATGGCCCAAGTGGGGCAGGACAGGTCGATTCCATAATTTTTACTCACTGTTTCTCTTCACTTCTAACTGGCTATTGATTGGCTGAGCTGCAGATGAGTAGAGCCTCTGGGACCTTAGAAGGACTGCGAGGAAAGTCACTCCCTCCACTCTGTGACACCTTCAGGCTCCCGGCGCCATTCACTTCACAAAAGAGAGTAAAACAAAACTTAACAAAGAAGTTATCTGAAGAGGAACAAATCCCATTTTCCCACTGAGAGAAGCAACTCACTTGAAGGCTTAGTTAAGCTTTCAGATCCCAATGATACATTTATGCCTTAAAACACAAATATCCCATAGAGATCATAGAGTTTTAAAGCAGTAGAGTTGTTGTGTTTTCTTAAGATTATTTGATGGAAACTCTTAACAGATGTGAAAACTGAAGCCCACAGTTAGTAACTCATTTACTCCAACACTCAGGGTAACCTGGTGTAATCTTGACTTTCTAACAACCAGTCTAGCAGCCTTTATTCACAGAAGTGTTTTCTGACTTCTAATAGAAAGTCACAGAGAGGCAGTCTCAGTTCTTGTTGGATCTGTTGTGTCACATTATAACACCTGAAATTAATGTAGCCACCAATTCCCAGTGACATCCTATGAATGTCAGGCTGGAGAAAAAAGAATCAAGGACTTTTGACATTGTTAAACCAGTGTACCAATAATGAATCTCGACCTTCTTCTGGAACTTCTGCTTTCTAAGACTAAAATTTTTCTTAAGATTCAGAAGAGTTTAAACCAGGATTTCTTTTTAGCTTTTTTCTTTTAACCTTCGTTCCTCTTTCTTCCAATGGAGAAGCCATTTAGATCCTTGCAAGTGATACAGAACATCATGTCATCCTTGTGGAAAAGAAGAGACATTGGTTGACCTAGTAATAATAGTTCAAAAAATTCAGACTAGCTATGAGGACAGCATGGTCAGCCAGTGTCCACTACTGAACTAGGTGCAGCACCTCAAGTAACTTTAAAGCAATCTTTTTGGGGACTGGAAAGGCTAGAGAGGTTCATTCAATGACACAACAGCTTAGAAGAGAAAAATAAAATGGGGGTCCCTAGAGTTTGAATAAGTTCTTCTAGGTAAGTACATCTCTGCAAAACACGACTTTTGTCCCCTGAAAATTTGCTTTGCTTTGGAACATGTGCCAATGCTGAGGATGGACACAGTTTTGTTGACACAAAATGAGCCTGGTGCTACTAGCATCTACTTGGTAGATAAGTAGGGAGTTATTAAGAACCCTAAAATTCTCAGGATTGTCCCCCATACCCGCAGCAAGCACTTATACAACAAAGAATTATGCAGTCAAAAATGTTAAAATTTTCAAGTTAAGAAACTCTGAGCTTGTTCATCTGCTACTTATATGGATTTCATCAATTTGTAATTCTTAAAGACTGTTTTGTCTACAGAAGAAAGTATTCATTCAAATAGAAAGGAAATGTTTTAAGTAGGAAGTATTTTGTTTCTCATACTTTTTGGATCAGCATCATGTCTCTAATGTAGTTACACACCGCTACTATCGAGTAGACCACAATGCTGTCACAGGCTTGTTGAGAGACTAATTCTGCCAAATTTTGTGTGGACCGATAAGGTAGCATTTAACTGCAGATTGGAGACTTCTCAACTATTTCTGACACAGTGCCCTGCCTGCCAACCTTCTAGAAAGTAGAATTTTATCCTTATAATAAATCTGATGTAAGCAAGAGATGACTGTGGTTTGAAGTCTAAAACTATGAGGTATATTTTATGTCAGCCTACTAAAGCTCAAAACTAAGATCTACTAGATGACAAAGTTTATCTTTTTTGCTCACTATGATCAAGCTAGTGTCTGCTGCAGTGATTATCACATAGTAGGCTAGTGAATACTTCGGAATAAATTAAAGAATTGCAATTGCAGCAAGCTAAACTCGGGAAATTTTTGCTTGTGGAACTGATAGGACCATTTTCTGTCAGTATCAACTGAGGAAAGGACAGAATGTGTGTTTTTAGGGTAGAGCAGTAGTGCTAAACAATCCTCCTTCAATGCAGCTTAATCTGAGAGAAGTCTCAAGAAGGTCTCCATTAATTTGGGATATTCAAAATATGTTGAAAGTTCTTGAGCAGATAGATAAGTGAGTGCTTAATACTACTGGAACTAAAGACAGATGTAGAAGGGGAAGGTATATTTTAGAAACTGTATTTACTACAGTGCTGCCAGAAACCTTTGGAGCTCCCGAGGGAAGACGATGCTTGAGAAGGTGACTATCACATTCTTGTTACTCACCCCAGATCATTTACTAAACTTGGAAGAAAACTATCATTGATAGCACTGTGAATATACACATGAGATACATGCAGATTAAAACCCCTCTACTCTCTGTTGATAAGTGTATCAGCCATCTTTCTATTTCTGGGACAAAGTACCTGATACCCCAAACTTAGAAGAGGATGTGTTTACTTTGGCTTATGGTTTCAGGGGCTTTGGTCCATGGTCTGTTACACCCAAGGCTGAAACAGCAGAGTAGAAGGGTGTGGCACAGGAAGGCTGCTTACTTTGGTAGCATCTGGGAAGCATAGAGCCAGGGAAGAACCTCAGAACCACGGCGGGGGACCAGATATAGTACTAACGTTCAAGTAGTCCCCACCTTCTAAGAGCCTATTCAGCTATGAAGTCTTCAGTGGGCTAGCCATTTGATGGCATCAGAGTCCACAAGCCAGTCAACTTTCCAGGTCTCTCCAATTCCAGTGAAGTTGACCATCAAGATTAATCAGCCCAACAGAAACTCAGATGGGAGTATCATTCTCCACCTATATCTCCTTTAAGTGCTATAAATATGCCCTGTGCCCATACCTCCCTCACAGGAGATAGTTATACATAGTCACTGTTACAAAGAGAACCAGCTTAAAATAATTTTAAAACAGATACCTCTTGGTCTGAGGAACTGCAAGTTTGCTCTAAATTCACGGACAAGTTACAGAAGTGAATAACTGGTCATTAGAAAAAGTCCACAACTGAGGGAGACAAAGCAGGTGCTGACTTAGTTGTGGTGTTACTGGAAAAATAAAACAGTTTGATGGCTCACTCCAGCATGCTGAGAGTCTGAAAAGAATCTATCCCAAAGAAAAACTGTAGTCCTTACTTAGGAGATGCCCACATTTAAGAGAGTTAAAAAGACAGAAATTTCAGCCAGCTATAAAAGCAAGTCTATGGGGATGCATTAGCTGCATGGAAGTTCAAAGTATTTACACATAGGCTGGGATGGGGTACAGGAACATTTCCTGAGAAGACCCCATGGTGGGAGCTAAAGTTTTAAGGATGAGTAAGAGTTAGCCAAGCAAAGAATGTGGGGAAGTGCATTCAGGGCAGTTAAGCAGCATGAGTTAAAGCACAGAGCTGTGAAACAGCATGGTGCAAGAGAAAAACAGCAAGTCATTTGATTTCAAGTGCATAAAGTAAGAGGCAGGACATGGCAGGAGTTAAGGTAAGAGAGTTAGATAGGTCATGGAGGGCTATCTACTATATAACAGCAAAGTGTATGGTTTTTTATAGCCTTCAGGGTTTCACTGAAGTGTTCTAAAGCAGGCAAGAGGCATGATCAGATCTTATTTTAGATGAAATATGAATGGCAATTTCATGGAAGATGGATTGGAGGGAAGGACTACTGCAGGCAATGATAGCAGTTAGACACCCACTGTTATGGACAGAAAAGAAGATCTACACCAAGGGAGTCAGGGCATGGTTTGTGGAAAGACTGTAGATGTGTAGACAATTCAGTGGACAGAGTTAGTAGGAGATGATCGAGAGGTTCATATAAGAAAAATGTTGGTATTGTCTACCAAATTTTGTATTTAGACATTATTTGATGAACAGTAGACTATAATGCAACAGGAGTAATTAATGGAGAAAGAGAAGCTCATGATAACCTTGGTATAGTTTGGAAAATATTTGGCAGAGATAGATAGGTCGGTGACAGACAAATCTGAGCTTCAGTACAGGTATTGACTTAGGAATACACAAATGGAAGATGCAAGTACTGGCTTGTACTTAAAACTCAGCAAGTGTAGAATGTCTTCAGAGAGTGTGTACTAGTAAAGATACCTGGAGATCAGTACGGACAGACCTTTTGGTAGTGGGCAAGAGAAGAGAAGATTCTATAGGAAATGGAGAAAGAGGAGTGCACGAAACTCGTTTCCTTTCCTAAACGCGAAAGAACAAGTGACAAAATTACCATTGTTCTGGGAGGTTAAAACTGGTGGAAAAAAAAAGATCCAGTGGGATTATAACTAGGAAGTTACTGGCGACTCTGACAAAGCAGCTTCAGTGAAATTATAACAAACAGTATATGAATTATAGGACATTGCAGAAATGAACATGATATAAGGAAACATTACCTTATTTCAAGAAACTTACTGGTGAAGAGCAAAGAGATATCTGATGGCCATAAGGGAATAAAGAGTAGTTTGTGCATCATAAATCTCAAATGCTCTCCTTTCTAATTATTTTTTTCCATGGAGGGAGGTTACTAATAGGGATTATATATTTTTTAAAAGCTAATAAGAAGTCCAAGCAAAAGGGAGATGGACTTAAGCCCTGGAGAGTGTTTAGAAAATAAGAAACAGATGCCTGGTCATGGTTAGCTAGAAAAAGGAAAATATACTCCTGTCAGAGGTGAGGCTGGCCACAGGAGATCTGAGTGAGAAGGACCAAGAAGCATATCACTCATATCTTACAAATTAAGGGTTCCAACTAATATAGATGCTTAAATATTGAGAGCAAAGTTAGGGGAATGAAAGGCCTGAGGGATAAAGGCAGAACAGTTGCTAAAAAAAGCAGAAAAGAAATTTTACCAAGGAGATAAAAGATTGTCAACTATTTGGGGCACTAACTGAGACAGAATACCATACATTTGCAGTGACATAAATGTTTGCATGGAGATACTTCTAACAATGTTGAGTACCTGCCTTACAGCAGAGAAAATGGATGTCAGAATTAGTTCACAGGGGAACTTCTATGAATTAGATGTTGATAAAGCTTAGAGTACAAGGCGTAGTGGGTATTGGTAGAATAGCTCGGTGATCAATAATGGAATCAGAGCTGAGTAGATAACAAACTTAGGTTTCTCTAGCTCAGCTGTCTAAAAGAAGGTATGGTGGAATCAAGGGATTCATTTTCTACAGCGTTTTGGCAAAGGTAATGACTGAAAATGCTAGCAGTTTGAGGCTAACGACATACTAGCTAGCTCTTAGGTTTCAGATGTGGATAAAGTTTTGCTCACCTTCCACCATATGGCCTTGATTATAATGAGATATACATTTGTCACTGTCCCCATTTTATGAAAAGGAAGACAATTTGAAGAAGTTAAATAATTTGTCTGTGTTTAAAGAGCTATTGAGTTTGAGAGCTGGGATTTGGTCTTCGTGCTTCCAAACCTTCTGTATTTTCATTAAATCATATCATTCTGTTGAGTACGGGTTTTCAAATACTGAAATAAAGGAGTCCATCGCTTATAGAAACTTATACTGCTTTTAATCCATTAAAATAGAAATTTAATCTTGTTAGTATTTGTCCTAACTATGTTGTTTTGTTTACAACTGAGTATTCGTGTTTGGTCTCCTTGAGCCTTCCTTAATGTTTGCTGTGGTAACATCTTCAAAAATGATGGTGAGTCATTTTAATTCAAATTATTTTTAATTAGATAAATATTTTTATCTTAATGACAATCTTGTTCAACTGAGTTACTAAATTGTTTTGTCTTGTACACACTCTGTCTCTGTAAAATCACAGGCATCACATTAATGTGTCCATCCGGCTTTTCAGATAATTAGCATGTCTCTTAGCTTAATAGCAGAGGGTTCAGTCAGAATAAAAGTCTGAAGTTTTACTCGGGAAGACAAGGAAACAGGTTTTCCTTAGTGACAAATTATAAAGTTCTGAATATCAAATGTTTACACATTCCAGTGATCTGAAATGTTTTAAAAACTCATTTCTTTAACTTAATTTCCAATTACAAGGATCATAGCTGTCCCAAGTTTGTAAATATCCTTGAAGTTCTGTTTTGATGTCAACTGTAAAATTAACTCCTATAGAAGTATACTTTAAATATAGGAATATTTATGTACATTTTCCTTCTCTTAAAAGGTTAAAATTGTCCTTGTTTGTGCCATTTTTATATTTTAGTGATTTTTATCATTTACTTTATGCTGCAATTCTTATTTTTTATTTAACATAATTATTGTAATTCCAGTAAAAATAACTGATTAAAAATGTTCTGAAACCAAGTTTATTTCTTTATGTATTTTTGAGAAAATTCAAATTATCTTCTTTATTTTATAGTCTAAATCACATATAAAAAGAAAATGCAAAAACATGGCTAAACCTTTAAGTATTAGGTCATTAAAAATCCATTCTTACCTTCCTGCCCATTACTACATCTTTTTTCCAGACCTGTCACCCATTTCATTTAAGCACTTAGCTCTCCTCTAATGAATGAATTGGCATTTCATATTACCTTATTATCCTATAAAACAAAATGCATACTCAATAACATTAACGGTAATTTCTCATAAAGACACATTATCGATCCGGGAGCTACCTGTAAGCATTGAAAATTGCAGCCTGCACACAGAGCCTTTCACATCTGGGCCTGAAGAATTAAAGAAAAATTAAATTTGACAGCGGTAAATTCACAGGCACAATCTAGGCCCCAATTTATATGCAAAATGAAATGCTTTATGAAAATTTCTTCTATTTTCTCACGGAGATTTGGGAAAAGACTTCACTAGATGCTTCTTTCTTTAATATCCTTCTCCTTAAATATTATGCTGCAGTCACTGCAGATTCCCTTTGATGTATAAATAATCAAGTTAAATTATGTGCAGCAAGGAGACTAGTGCTCTGCCATTCTTATTTTCCAAAGTAATTTCTACCCTAGAGGGTCAAATTTCCCTGACAAATTCTTAATTACTATGTTGCAACAGAAGCAGAATCTATTTGTGCATAAATCCTGGGCATTCCCATGTGGCAAGTAACTAATATTACCAACCATTTCACTTGGCCTGTTCACTGAACTCCATAATTAGATAATACTTTTGATGATGGCACATTTGAAGTCTTAATCCAGTTAATTTTTTATGAGATTTTTTTAATTTTAATAGGGATATGTTAGTGACCACTGCCTATTTAAAAATCATTAAAATTCTGTCCACAGCAGTAATAAAGATTAAAGATTACTAATATGGCATTCATAACCTTGCTGGTTTTCCAGAAATCCAGGGCTTAAGGTAAATGTTAAAGGTCATTTAATATGTTAGTCACTAATTATAATCCTTGGTAATGGGTTCCTGTTCTAATTATCATGGTATAAAAGTTCTATTGTTTGGGTCCAGGCTTCTCATTTTCATATTTAGCCATTTTGGGGATGAGTAATCCTGGAATGAAGCTCCTGAACATTGATGAAAGTGAGTAATGCTTGATGATTAACTGGATAAAAGCTTGTATTTGAATGCCATATGACAGCTTACCTTGAGGTTACTTACAGAAGATGTAGCATCTTTCTTCTAAGACCAAGTGCAGGTAAAAAGGTCACTGTGAGATTAATGCACACATATTTTAATACCAAAATATGACAAATTTGACAGCAGTGTTTTGGAACATCTGCCAAAACCTGAAGAAGAAAGCTTAAACCAAAACAGGAGGAAGACATTTCCAAACAGTTGACTACATTTGGTCTGCGTTAATCTAACAATAAAAACAACTCCCTTCGCAAGAAATTGCTTATTATTTCTTGAAACACAAACATATACAAACACACACATGCATGTCACAAGCTAGAGGAGCCACCTGAGAGATCTCCAACTGCCTTTTAATTGATATCTCTTGGTTATGATAGGCTAAAGCTATGTCAGACTCATTGCAACTCATCGGTGTCTGGGTCAGTAGTTTTTGTTACAGTCAAACTATCTTGTCATTTTCTATGTTGTACATTTGTTTAGAAACTACTACAGTTCATCTCCTTTGAAAAGTTTACCTTCAGAGGCATGTCATGAACTATTACTTTTCCGTCTTGTAATAATGGTTTGCCTTTTCTGCTACTTCAATGTTATTCTTTCATACTTACAGCTTTGCATTTGTTCTTGCAAGAAATCTTTTGGCGCCTAACTAATATAATATTAAATGTGTCTTTAATTGTTTGAATTTGTAAAGATTCTAACAATATTTTGTTTGATCTCTCTCAGTGGATATACATTGATTGACTAGTTCACATGTCATTATTAAGCATTTGCTTTATTTCATATGCATAAATATTCCTGTCATTTGTGAAATGCTTATTCTGTTTATAGGAGATATATAATGAAATCAGTGTATCTATTATCTACTCACCATTTGCCTAACTTTATGTAGATTAATCAGTTTGTCATCCATCTATCTCATGTTCAAAGTAAGAAAAAGTAAACCCCTGCTCCTTTTCTACGGGAATGTTACAGACACAGATGATTAGGAATCAGAAAGAATTTACCAATTTAATTTGCAGTGATCATAGAAGAGAGAAAGTAAAATATGTTCCACTGAGAAAGTGAACTTTGACTGCAGACCAGCAGAGGAACTCCAGTATATCATCAAGTAAACCCCAGGTACTTGACTCTGACACAGAAGTGTGCTTTGTTTGGGAAACAGTGTAGAAGTGTTGTTGGGAGATGACTATTAGTGGACCTGTTGAAAATAGAGTTGGTGTTCTGAATCAGCATGACCTTCAGACTGCTGTAAAAACCTTTGACTTTTTTCCTCTGAATGAGTTACAAGCCACATAGGTATCTCAAACAAGTATCGTAAGTCTGATGAGATTTAAAAATCATATCTCTGGATCTGGACTGGAAATCTACTAACAAGATTATACAAATGAAGCAGGGAGACCAGTTAAGGGAACTTAGAAATCATCTGATAAAAATAGGATGGTGGATTGAATCAAAGGATTATTTTGTATATTGAAAATCAAACTGTAGCTGATCCGGGGAAGATGGCGACCGGGTGAGCAGCAAGGGAGCGAACCTCCTTAATAAACACCACCAGCTCGAGACAGACTTGGTGAGCGTGAATGCCGGAACCTCGGCTGGGAAGTTTAAACTGGGCGTATTTCTCTGAGATGCCGGGGGAGATGTGGTAGGGCGGACCAGGCTGCCGGGGCGAGACGTGGGAAAGT
>PVLD010030845.1:0-16399 GCA_004027595.1 Dinomys branickii
GCATGTCTGTATATGGGTCCATACATCTACAATTCGAAGATATCAATGGATAAAGCAACAACTACTGTTGAGACCATATCACCTTGTCTATAGATTAGTTGTGATTGTACTATTTTCTATGATAATGGGTGTCTGTTTGTCAATATGTTTTTGTACTTTTATGTTTCTAAAATAAAAAAAAATAAAAATAAAAATAAAATGCTCCTGCACAGCAAAAGAAACAACCAGTAAAGAGAAGAGACAATTGAGTGAGAAAAAAATTTCCTAGCTACTCCTCAAAGAACTAAAATCTAGAACACAGTATAAGAACTCAAAAAAAAATCAATTCTTCAAAAATAAAAACCAGGGGCTGGGGGTATAGCTCAGTGGCATAAGCGCTTGCCTGGCAAGCGCAAGGTCCTGAGTTCGATCCCTGATACCGGAAAAAAAAATAAATAAAGAAATAAAAATAAATAAAAAGCCAAATAAAAATGGGCAATTGAAATGACACACTTCTCACAAGTACAAATGGTCAACAAGTTCATGAAAAAATATTCAATGTCTTTGGCCATTAGAGAAATGCTAATCAAAAGAACACTGAGATTCCATCTTATTCCAGAAATAATAGATGTCACCAAGAAATCAAATAACACATGTTGGTGAGGCTACAAAGAAAAAGGAACACTTCCACATTGTTGATGGGAAAGTAAACTAGTACAACCACTACAGAAATCAGTATGGAGATCCTGCAAGAAAACTGAAACTAGAAGTTTCATTCAATCCAGTTTTCCCCTTCTAGGTATCTTCCCAAAGGAGTTAAGTGTATCATATTACAGTAATACTTGCACACCCGTGTTTACAGCGGTACAACACATAATATCTAAGTATATAATAGCTAAGTCTTGGAAACAGCCCGTATATCCATCAACAGAAGAACGGATGAAGAAAATGTGATATTTATACATAATGGAGTATTACTGTACTATAAAAAGGATGAATCTGTGTCATTTGTAGGAAAACAGATGCCCCTTGAGACCATAATATTAAGTGAAACAGACACGCAAGCTTAAATATTGCGTGGTTTCTTTTAGATGAGTAATCCAAGGTATAAATAAATTGAAGAGCAAAAATAAATGAGAGATAAGAGGAAAAGGGAGACTCATGTTTTGCAACTGGGAAGGGGACCAAGAGGTGGAGGGAGAAGGGAGGGGGAGAGAGGGGAGAAAGAAGCTGTGTTATGTACAAGTCCCCCTCCCTGTGATCAGTGCGTTCATTATGTACGCTACACTAATAAAAAATTTTTTTCAAAAAAAAGTGAGAGCATTGAACAGAAAAGAACACAATCTTGAAAGTTGGAAACGAGTTGTATGGGAAAATTGTGATGAAGCTGGCGGCACTGAGCTCCTAAATTCTGATGCTAATGGAAGCAGCCTCTTCACTGCCACAGGAAGAGTCTTTCCCGCCTAGCTAAAAGGATTAATCCTACATTCCTTGAGGAAACTGTAATGACCTTCCCATAGCCTTTGTCTTGCTGTCTCCTCAATTAATCTCTCTCTTATCTTCTCCAAAGATATGTTTGGTCTTTTACCAAGATAATTCCATTGGAGAGAAAGAATTGGACTTTCGGAGGACTACTAGACCCTAATTCCAGGAGACCCTCAAATATCACGGTAGCCCACTGGTCAGAGAAGAGGCTTATGCAGGTCAAGTGATTAATGGTGCTTCAGCTCCAGTGCCTCTCACAGTGTGTCCCCTGGGTCCCTTAATAGTCCCTGTGGTGATTTCCCCAGCTCTAAAACGCGTAACTGAATAGACATACTCACCAGCTAGTAGAATGCTCAAATTGGACCTTTGGCCTGTGAAATGAGATTTATTATGATGAAAAAGGCCAACTAGAAGTCAATACAACTTCTTCTGCTTAGGAAAAGAGTAAACCAAAAGCGATACTGCATTCCTCGGGTAATGTTAGAGAGAGGATTTGAGGATGCAGTGGTGGTGATTTCTGACACATCTCCATTAAACTTGTGTGTTCGGCCCGTGTGGGAAACGACAGTGGATTGCAGGAAAGCAGGTGTACCTTGCGAGCATATTGTTAGATGAAATAAAGATGACACACAGGCCTAAATTTTGCATGAGAAATCTAAATTATAAATAAAGAGCAAAAAAATAGATAATAGGAAATAAGGATCTAGATCTTTTGCAAATGGGAAGGAGACCTAGAGATAAGGAAAGAGAAAGGAGAGAAGGAGAAGTAAAAGAAATTAAGATGTGTTATGTCCAAGTGCTAATGTCCATGATGAATGTCATTATGTTCTGCAAACATATAAATAAAAAGCTTAAGAATTAAATAAATTCAACAAACTTTGAAAAAACAAGAATAGGAACCAAGAAATAATAATTTCCTTATATAGCATAAATAAAGTGCATAAAATGTTGTTTAAAAATGTAGCTGCCATAACAGATGTTGTTTCATTGCTTGAGTAATTAGTGTAACCCCTGGTGCTTGGTATTCAGCTATGATGTGGCACAAGGTTTTATCGCCCCTTCTGTTAGTGAAGAAGCTGTCTGCTTTTCGCTTCCAGGCCAACAACCTCCCTTCACTCACCTACCTCAGTGTCACACCAAACCTCCAGTCCTGTGTCACATCCACTTCTCAGGGACTTTTATCACATGTCCCTTTCACGAATTATCACGTGCATCTATCACAGTGGTGACATCAGGCTGACTGGACCAAGTGAACAAGAAAGTAGCACCTACTCTCTTGGTAAGGTATTTGCAGAGAGAGGAAAATAACTATGACAAAAAAGTTGGAGGCCTTCTATGTCAGCAAATTTTCTAGGGGTCCAGTGGCATTTCAGAAATTCTTCTAAGCTGAAGGATAAGCTCTTATATCTGGCCTCTCCTTGGGCAAAAAGCGGGAAGGCCATAGTGCCTCACAGGTCTCCTTGGATTTTTGGAGACAATGTATTTCTTTTTTTTTTTTTTTTTTTTTTTTTTTCCGGGACCGGGGATCGAACTCAGGGCCCTAGTGCTCAGCGGCAAGCACTTAGCCCACTGAGCTGTACCTCCAGCCCGACAATGTATTTCTTATCTCATCATTACCCTGGCACATTGCTCAGTGATTTGAAAGCTGCTAGTTTTGAGTGAATCCCTGAAGAAGAGAAGGCACTGGTAAGTCCAGTCTTCCGTACAAGCTGCTCTGTGGGTGAGACATCCTGTGCAATGAGCCTTCAAATATCAGTGCCAAATAGGGATGTTATTTGGAACCTTTGGCAGAACATAACAGATATTGAAAACTATATCCACCATCTACAATTCATTCTTTTTTAAAATCTACATGTGAATATACACAAACTAAATTTTACCTTTTCTTTTGTTCTTGTTATTCCTTGTAAAGTGTTGATGGGAGATCAATTTCATTATTTAGGCCTTAGTTAAATGATATCTACATGGAATTGTGATTAAATTAGAAAAAATTATGATTCTCCATAGAAACATAAAACTGAGAATCTTGAGACTCTCCATGTTGAAGAGGGTGAGTGTGTTTTCGTGTGAAGGAAACTGCTTCACGCTATGCAGGAGCATCATACTATTGCCATTTAGAAGTCGAAACTGGAGCTCAAGGACATGCACCCATGCCGATTAACCAAAGGGGAGCATTGTAGCAGACAGTCGTGCTGGTGTTCACCATCCTCAGCATTCTCTGCTCTCCTCTGAATCCTTGAGCCTGAAAATCTGTAAACTGCGTTTTTCAGACTTCCTTGCTACGAGAGTTCTGGGTAAGGCTCAGCCTTTGCAATCACAGATGATAAATTAGAAATCAGAAGGAAGGTAAGGGTATTTTCAGCCAGTGACAGGATCAGGTTCTGCATGGCATTAGCTACAGAGAAGCATGGCATCAAAGGAGCTCCAACAAGGACCTCAGCCACTCACACTTTCCAGTATCTGTCTCCCTTCCACTTGTGCTGCTTCAGTGTTTACAAACTTTGTAGAATTTAATTCACTGTGATAAATATTTCACTATTTGCAAGACTATAGATATCTTGTTTTCCTCCCTCAATGCTGCATAGACCCAATATAAAATTCTTACTTTTACCCTTTCTAAATATTACTATAGTGCATTTCCGTCAAGGTGCCTGTTATGGTTTGTGTCTGCATGTCCCCCCAAATCCTCATGCAGTTATACGTGGCTTTTAAAGTTTATGACTGATCCATGATCCAATGCTGGGATTATGGGTGTGAGAGTTATACCCGCCCTAGAACAGGTACTTTGCTCAGATTATGGGTGTGAGAGCTGTACCCTAGGGCAGATAGTTTGTATATGTAAGGGAGAGAAAGAGGCTGCTGGCAGCCATTCCTGCTGCCATTCCTCCCTTTTGCTCTTGCTGTTTTTGCTGTGTACCACCGCCATGAACTGTTGCCCTCTGCCATGTGCCACTCTGCCTCAGAACCAGCCAAGTATGGACTGAAACCTCCACAAACTGTAAGCTGAATAAACCTGTCCTTCCTTCATTTGGGGCTTTGGGTATTTTGTCTCAGCAAGGAGAGAAAAGTAACCAAGACATACAGTTATCACAGTGGTTGCAAAGCAGTATTTCATTGTATTTTGTGTTTATTTCTGTGAAGGCTAAGGGTGTTATCATTCCTTTTATGTGCTTGTTGATCATTTGTATCCCTTTCTAGAAGATATGCCTTCCCAGAAACTGTCATTTTAAAATAAGATTATGTGAGCATTTATTGTTTAAAAGTAAGCATTCTTTATATATTCTAGATACAAGATCCTTATCAAATATGTATTTGCAAATACTTTCTCTCATTCTATGGTTTGTCTCTTCACTTTCATGACGCTATCCTTTGAAGCAAAAAATATTTTAATTTTATCAAGTCCAAAAATGTGCTTGTATGTGTTTTAGGTGTTACACCTAAGAACCGCTGCCTAACTCAAGTTCTTGAAGATTTATTCCTAGTTTCTCATGACTTGTACAGTTTTATTGTACATTTAGATTTATAGTTCCTTTGAGTTTTTATATATTTTACTTACAAATCTTACAAATTATGTTTTGCAAACAAACCCATTTATGAGCTGGGAACTACTCATAATACACAAGCATTTGAAAAACACAGGTTCATTTTTACATTAATTGAAAATGTTGAACAGCTACCTGTTTGGAAGGACAGGCAAGAGGGTGAGTTCTCATGAAACCTATTTGTGATTGTCTGAGGTAGTCAAAGATACCTTTTTCCAAGTTCAAACATTTAAAAAGTCCTCAGATGGATTACTTGACTCTCACCATCATATTTCCGTTTTGAACCCCTTTGGGCTGTATTCAGATTTCATACATTTGACATGCCTCTGTAATGATATTTAAGATCTACTACTAAGTACTATTGTAGCAGAAAAAACGTCAAATATTAATGGTGTCTGTATTTTTGACATCTAAATCTAACACCATCCGATGTTTTTATCCTAGTTTTTTGCAGTGAAATATTGCAAGATAATCCAACCTACTGCCATCCCTCCATCCTGAAGGTACAACTTTGACTTGAAAAGCTGCTCATTTATCTTCTTTATTTTAAAAGTAAAAGAATGAAAACATATTAACAAACAGACAGCCACTTACAAAGTAGCACAAGAATAGTACAATCAAAACTGAATTACAGACAAGGTGACAGGGAATTAACAATGGTTGTATTACATATTGATAACTTCGAAGTGTATACTCAGGAAAACAAATATAGACATGCAAGATTGATCAAACAACTAATCATTAACTGTTCCTTGCAATAAGGTCACAGAAGTCAGTACTACAACTATGTTAGCTATCCTGCATATACATATATACATACATAATTATCCCTTTCTTCCTTTTCTCTTTCCCCTCATCCAAGTTGCTCTTTACTTTTGAGCAGTCTCCTTTCATTTCACAATGTTTATCTTTCCTCATAATTTATACTCACACTTTCAGGTTCTTACACTAGTGAGACAGTATGTTGCTCACACATGCACATCTGATTTATTTCACTTATGAGTATGGTCTCTATTTGTGACCATTTACCTATAAAAGCTGCAAGTTTGTCTTTCTTTATAGCTGAGTAATATTCCATTATATAAAAATGCCACAATTTGTTTATCTAGTCCTCTGTGGATGGACATTTGGGTTGCTTCCTGGATTTAGCTATTACAAATTGCACTGCTATAAACATGGGTGCACATATATTGCTGTGATATGATGCTTTCAGATCTTCTGGGAAAATACCCAGAAGGGGAATAGCTGGGTTGAATGGGGCCTCTAGACCTAGTTTGCTGAGAAATCTTCAAACCAGTTTCCACAGTGGTTTCACCAGTCTGCATTCTCACCAGTAGTGCAGGAGAGTTCCCATTTCTCCACAGCCTCACCAGCTTTGTTATTGGTTGATTTCTTAATGCTAGCCATTCTTACTGGGGTGAGATGAAATCTCAAGGTTGTTTTAATTTGCATTTCTCAAATGACTAATGAAGTTGAACATTTTCTCATGTATTTATTTGCCATTTGTGGTTTTTTTTTTTTTATCTGAGAAGTGTATATTCATCTCAGATGCCCATTTTGGGATTGGGTCTTTGAATCTGAGGAGGTTGTGATTTTTTAATTCTTTATATGTTCTGGATAGAAGACCTTTGTTTGAGCGACAGCCAGCTAAGATTTTCCCCAATTTGTGGGTTTTTGTTTTACTCTGCTGGTGATTTCTTTAGATGTGAAAAAACTTTTCAGTAAGATGAGGTCCAGTTGTTGATTCTCTGAAGTGTTTCCCTTGCAGTTTGAATTTTGTTCATGAACTCTGACTACTGCTATGTCTTCAAGATTTTTACCTACTTTCTCTTCCAATAGATTGAGTGTTTCTGTTTTAATATTGTGATCTGTGACCCATTTGACTTGAGTTTGGAAATTAGACAACAATCTCCTGAACAACCAATGGGTCATTTATCTTTTGTTAAAATTATTTTTATTTTTTGGAGACAGGGTCTCACTATGTAGTGCAGGTTGACCTTGAACTTGTTTGTGTAGCCCGGGCTGCCTTGAAACTAATGATAATCTTCCTGCCTCAGCCTCCCAAGTGCTGAGATTACAGGCTTGTACCACCACGTCTGGCCCTATATCTTTTCTTAAATTCTTGTGGCAGTAGGTGTTAATGTCAGGGCATGGGCAATGGCAAGCAGAATATGAGGTGATATATAAATCACAGGAACCTGTTGGGGAGACAAAAAGCATGGCATTTAGGAAAGTAGCTTCAGAGCATGCATTGGTTCTAAGAAAGTGATGGATTGATAGAACCATGGCTCTGATGCAGGTAAATCTATGTTGATGAATCAAAAGAAAAGAGAAGGCATGATAGGAAGGCCAAGGACAAGGTCTACATCCAGGACTCGAGCACAAATGAGGGAAATGTCTATAGGTGAAGTCTCAATAAGCATATGGGTAATGACTAGTGTCTTGAAATTCAGGCAAATCAGCAAAATATAATTGGTTTAATGACCACAAACCAAAGAGCTGTTCAGCTATGGACCGAACTGGGATGCTCAGACTGACCATTTGGAATAGGCGATGAAAGAGTCCAGTAGGAAGCAGCAACTCGGGATACAGAACCACTCTTCAGTGCAACCACTATCATGTCTGCGAACTTCTTGAGGCCCAGAATTGTATCTTCTCATTTTTGTTACTCCAATAACAAAGCGGCCTGAAATAAAGCAGTTGTTCATCCAGCTGTGGGATGAGTGAAAAATGAATGTCCATAGCAGGGTAGAGGTTTTCTGTCTCTAGGATTAAGAGAAGCCCTTTCTGTGCGTGTCTGTCCTAGTCACTTTACCATCACTGGGACACAGTGCCCAACACCTATAACTTAAATGATGAAATGTTTTTTTCTTCTCACAGTTTTAGTCCATGGTTGGCTGCCTCCAAGGTAAAAATGGTGTAGTGGAAGGGCCTGGGCAGAGGAAAACATCTCATCCCATGGCAACTAGGAAGCATAGGGAGAAGGGAAGACCCAGGGACAAGAATACTCATACAGTCTTCCAGGTCACACTCCCAGTGACCCACCTACTGTGAGGTCCTGCCTCCTAATAATACATTCAGATACTGAACTCACCAAGACTCACATCCACTGATGAGTAAAGTGCCCCATGATCCGAATGCAAGAGGCTTTGGGGACATGTTTACCTATTTTTGTCTAAGGGTTGTTAGGTGTGCACAGCCCACCAGGAGAGAAAGGACTATACAGATTACCAAAGTTAGAGACCATAACTTGAGGATGGACTGACTTTGGTCCACTGACAAGTATGCATTGTCAGGACCCAGTAGTCAGACATGTGGCAGGTAAGATGATGCAGGGGATCAGGTCTGCAAAAACTAGGAGAGTCAAAAAATGGTGACAAGGCAGGTGGTTCGACCAAGGTTGTCCTAATGAACTTCAGCAATCAGTCATTCAAAGAGAGTCTGATTTAAAACCATTAAGTTAAGGGGAGTGGCCTATTTTAACAATCTTCTCTCTTACAGCACAAAAGATATCTCCAGGGATACTGAATGGGGGTCTACACCTGCTCACTGAGGGTTTAGACTGATCAAAATCAAGAAAACTCTTGTGTTTCTTGACAGTACAAGAGTTTACTAGGGAATTCTTGGTCCTGGAAACACAGATCAGAGGATGTCAGGAACACTCTGGTCCCAGAAGCTGTTTGCTGTTCATTAGGAGTAACTCTGGGCCCACCCAGAAGAAAGCTGAGATTTTAAAACTTTTACAATATTATAAATAACACTATATTCATATTAGGTAAACACGTAAATATGACAATATAGCAGAATTTCTAGGAAAATTTGTGGATTGAAAAGTGGAAAAAATAAGTTATGAGTGGAAATCTGCACATATTGACATTAATATGGAGAGAAAGCTTAATACCCCCTAAAGTTACTCACCAGATAGTTCCTATTTTGGCAAGGCAAATTTTTTGTTTATTACTTAAAGTCTCTAGACTTATTGTATTTCCACCATTTAAAATCACCTTTAAGAATTATTTCATTTTAACCTTAGTATCAAGTCTCTTTTGAAAGATATTTTAAGATTCTCATGACTCTGAGATTTGGAATTTTTAATGAAAGCTATGTTTTCTCATTAACGATGATATGCTTCAAATGGTTAGAATAAGATGTGAGTCTTATTTTATTAATATGATTTGAATATTTTAAAATATTTTACAAATATTTTATAATCAGATAATATGAAATATGGTTATTGATAACATTATCATAGCAACTTAACCTCTGTATGCCTTGAATTTCTCATCTAAAAATGAAGTATAATAATGCTACCTCAGGGTTGTTGTAAAGATTACATAGCTTCTTCATGTGAAGCAATTAGAAATAATCCTAGAACTTAGGAAGTACTCAGTGTTATTAACACTAATATGTGGCCATATTCAACACAGTTTGGAAGATGTGGGTTGAATTCAGGCATGTGGAGTCAGACATTGTTTTCAAAATTAATTAGATTTTATTTGAGTGTGGATTTGTTGATTTATTATGAACTAAATGTTGGGGTAACAAGTCATGATAAAGAATAAATAGCACAGCATTGATAACATTGACTCTGGAGTCTGATGATCTAAGTTTATATCCCAAGTCTGACACTTATTTAATTAAGCGAATTTGAGCACCTTATTAAATTTCACCATCATTTATAAAATTGAGGCCACAGTGATAGCTATTTCTTAGGGTTCTTATAAAGAGTAACTGAAATCATATATATGACTTTTACAATAGTGAAGCCTATACAAAACTTTACTGCCATTATTAATAGGTCTACTATTATTTTTTAGTGTCCATCTTTAAATGAATAAAAGATTTATATCAAGGATTTTACAATAAACACTGTATGGTACCTGCTGATTTGTTCTTGCTTAAGATGGATTTGCTTGTTCATATGGTTTGTGGTTCCATATACCTAGTTTTTCTAGCTTTGTGAAGAACATTGTTGGTGTTTTGCAGAGACTTTATTGAATCTGTACATTGCTTTGGGAGTATGAACATTTTAACAATATTGATTCTTCCAATCCATAAACTCAGAATGTTTCTATTTTTGTGTGTAATTCTTTAAACAATGCTTTGTAATTTTCAGTGTGGATCTCTTTTACCTATTTGATTTTGTCTGTTGATTTTGTATCCTATAACTTGGCTGAATTCATTTATTAGATCAAATGGTTTTTTGTGTAGTTTTGCGTCTTTCTATATATAAGATCACATCATCAAATAAGCAGTAACAGTTTGAGTTCTTATTCAGTTTGGATGGTTTTTGTTTCTTTCTCTTGCTTGATTGATTGCAGAATGTTGAATAAAAGTGGTAGAGTGAACATCCTTGTTTCCTTCCAGATCTTATACATAACTCAGCTTTTCCCATTCACTATAGTAGAAGCTATTAATAATTATAATTTATTACATTGAGATGCATTATTTCTATACTTAATTCTTCAGTTTTTTTAGCATGAAAAGATGTTGAATTTTATCAAACATCTTTTCTACAATATGATTTTGTCCTTCATTTTATTGATTTAGTATTTCACATTTATCAATTTGTATGTATGTATCATCCTTGCATCTCTGGAATGACTCCTAGTTATCATGGTGAACAACCTTTTTAATGTGCTGTCAGATTCAGCTGGCTAATGTTTTGTTGAGGGTTTTTAAATAAAAATAAAACTACCATTTGACCCATCAGTCTAACTACCATGTATACACTCAAAAGAAATGAAATGAGTTTATGAAAAAGACGTCTGCATTCCCCTGTTCATTGCAACAAAATTCACAGTAACTAAGAAATGGAAATAACTTAAGTGTCCATCACCTTACAAGTTGATAAAGAAAATATGGCAAAGGTCTGGTGCAGACAAGAGATCCTCACCCAGAAGGCCTGCAAACTGCTCTCACCAGGGTTCACACGGGCCCTCCTTGCACGTGCACAGTGCTGAGTGAGATATGAGTGCGGGCACCCCACGGGCTGCTGACACTGTAGTTTGGGTCTGGGCTTCACTTGCATCCTGCTCTCCTAGAGTTTGCACACACAGGCAGTCTGTGATCGCTGTTGGTGGAGCCCATGCCCGGCTCCAGTGTGCAGCCTGAACTGACTAGAGAAGCAGAATCAGGTGGGACACAACCCACTGACAGCACAGTTCCCAGCTGAATGCTGCCGAAAGAATCAGGCATTTCCCATCTATTTTGTGGGGGCAGAGCAGGCGACTTGCAACCCTGTTGCCATTACAGTCTGAGTCTCCAGTCTCCATGAACCTGGTAAAGACAAGAAATCATCACTCAGAAGGCCTGGAAACTACTCTCACTGGGATTCACGCGTAGGCCCTCCCTGCGTGTGCCCAGCGTTGAGTGAGATATGGATGCATGTGCCCTACAAGCTGCTGACACTGCAGATCGGGTCTGGACTTCACTTTCACCCTACCCTCCTGGAGGCTGCACACACAGGCAGTCTGTGATCACTATTGGTGCGGCCCGCATCTGGCTCCAGTGTGCAGCTTGAACTGATTAGAGACACAGAATCAGGTGGTCCACAAACTGCAGCTTGTGTCTGGGTTTTGCCTGTATCCTGAACTGCCTGGGGTTACAGGACCACTGGTCTGGGGTTGCACCACGTGCAACCAGATTCTGGGTCACACACGCCATGAACTGCGAGGGGTCAATGTATCAGACCATCTGCCATCAATTGACATCACACTTCATGTCTCAGGCCAGGGAGAACTAGGTACACTTCACCATCAACTGGAAGACACCAGCCTAAGAAGTGCTTCTCAGCAAGCACTGAGGGGCAGGCCTGACCACCAGGAAAACTAGGGCCACGAGTGACCTTTGCTGAACTGCTAGAAAAGAGACTGAGTGTTCTGCCTTCAGCATCAAACATCACAAGGCAAAGAGCTAAAACACAATCTCAGAACTCCACCCCACTCAGAAGAAGTCTAAGAGACATCAACATAGGACAACTTGGTAAAGACACACCTGAAACTGCTGAAATGATTGCAATATGGAAGTAAAGAAACAACTCCATCAGGCCATAGAAGACATCAGATCAGACATAATCTCTCAGGAAAAAAATGAAATGACAATGATAATGAAAGAAATGCTCTGCACATCCAGAGAAGAAAAAGATAAAAAAATAGATGAACATAGGCAAAGGATGGAAACATTACATGAGCAATATAGGAATGAAGTAGCACACATGAGACAGACTCAAAGAGATTTTCAGAAATCAAAATTTCCATTCAAAGCTTGTAAAACCACTTGAATAAAGCTGAAGATAGAATTTCAGATCTTGAAGACAGCATGGCAGCTAGCAAATATGAAAGGAAAGATCTCTTAAAATCAACAAGGATCCAGGAAAAATGAATTCAACAGCTGCAAGACAAGGCAAAGAGAAATAATGTCAGACTAATCAGAGTCAATGAAACAGCAGAAGGCAACACAAATGACATAAAAAGAATATTTGCAGAAATAAGAGCCAAACATTTCCTTAGCATGGAAACAGATACAGGTAAAAGAGGCATATAGAAATCCTACTAGTCATAACCATAAAAAAATACATCCAAAGATATATTAATCAAGATCCCAGATCTCCAGCAAAAGAAGAGAATCTTAACAGCTGCTAGAGAAAAGAAACAGATCACCTATAAAGGAAAGCCAATCAGAATCATAGCAGACTTCTCAGCACAAACCTTCCAATTGAGAAGAGCTTGGAGCAGTATTACAGGTCTTAAGACAAAACAGCTTCCAACCAAGATTGATGTATCCTACCAAAGTATCCTTCAAGTTTAATGGAGAAATAAAATATTTCCACGACAAAGAGCAACTGAAGAACTTCACGAGTGCCAAACCATCCTCACAAAAAGTACTTAAAGACATTGTAGACAGAGAAGAAGATGATCACAATTTCAACAATGATAGAAAGGAACCCTCAAGAAGAGCAAGCAATTAAACAGGTAGAAAAAGTAAGAAACAAACAGCAAGTAAATAACATGACAATGATAAGCCAACACATATTAGTTATAACCATAATGTAAATGGCCTCAATTCACCAGTCAAAAGCAATGTACTAACAGAGTAGATTAAGAAACAAAATCCAAAAATATGCTATATACAGGAAACACATTTCACTCAAAAGAAAATCCAGAGACTGAAAGTCAAGGGATGGAAAACTCTTCCATGCAGCAAGAACCCAGAAAAAAGCAGGTGTAGCTATTATGTTTGCAGACAATGTAAACTTCAAACCAAGAACAATTGAAAGAGATAAAGAAGGTCACTACATACTCGTTAGGGGAAAACTGCAAAAGGATGAGATAACAATCCTAAACATGTATGCATCAAATATCAGAGCACCAAGCTACATAAGACAAATCTTAACAAACATGAAAACCTATATAATTAATGACACTATTGTAATAGGGGACCTCCTTGCCTCTTTGACACAAAGAAATAGGTCAACTGGACAAAAAATCAGCAAAGAGATAACAGACCTGAAGCAAAGCTGTGAATAAATGGACTTAGTAGGTGTATATAGAGTGTTCTACTCAACAACATCAGAATACACATTTTTCTCAGCTGCACATGTGACTTTCTCTAAAAAAGACCACATTCTAGCCTGTAGAGCCTACCTACCTAAATGCAAAAATGTTGAATTTATCCCATGCATATTATCTGGCAACAGTGCAATGAAATTGTATATTAATGACAAAAGGAACTCCAAAACTCCATAAACATTTGGAAATTGAACAACAACCTCCTAAACAACCAATGGGTCAAATAAGAAATTTTTTAAAAAATTAAATGATACCTAAAAACAAATGAAAATGTACATACAACGTACTGGAATCTGTGCGATGCAATGAAAGCAATCCTCAGAGGGAAATTTATAGCGGTGAACTCACACATAAGGAAAACAGAAAGAGAACAAATAAATAGCATAATGCTGCACCTCAAAGTTTTAGAAAAAGAAGAATAAGCCAAGTCCAAAGCCCAAAGAAGGGAAGATATTATAAAGATTAGGGCAGAAATTAAGACAACTGAAACAGAAAACCTTACAAAAAATAAATGAATCAACAAGTTTGTTCTTTGAAAGAATAAATAAAATTGATAAATGCCTAGCCAACCTTATCAAAAAAAGAAAGGAAAGAATTCAAATTCACCAACAAGGAAAGAAAAGGATGAAATTACTACAGATTCTACAGAAATTCAGAAGATCATTAATTCCTACTTTGAAAATCTTTCCTCCCATAAGATAGAAAACTCAGAAGAAATGGAAAGATCCCTAGATAAGTATGAATTACCAAAGATGAGTCAAGAAGATATAAAAATCCTGAATAACCCAATATCAATTAATGAGATTGAAAATGTGATTAAAAACTTACTGATAGGGCTGGGGATATAGCTCAGTGGAATAAGCGCCTGCCTAGCAAGCACAGGGTCCTGAGTTCGATCCCCAGTACCGCCAAAAATAAAAACTTACTGACAAAGAAAAGCCCAGGCCCTGATGTATTCATAGCAGAATTTTATAAGAAATTCAGAGAAGATTTCATACCAACACTCCTCAAACTATTCAATTACATCGAAAAGGAAGCAATTCCCTCTAACTCCTTTCTGGAGGCAAGTATTATACTGATACCAAAAAGAGAAAGACCCAACCAAGAAAGAGAACTACAGACCAATCTCCCTAATGAATATAGATGCAAAGATACTCAATAAAATACTAGCAAATAGAATGCAGCAAACCATCAAGAAAATCATACACCATGACCAAGTTGGATCCATTCCAGCAATGCGGAGATGGTTCAATATTCACAAATCAATTAATATTATACACCATATCAATGGAGCAAAAGACAAAAATCACATGATCATCTCAATAGATGCAGAAAAAACTTTCGACAAAGTCCAACATGCATTCATGATAAAAACTCTGTAGAAAATAGGAATAGATGGTCTTTACCTCAACCTGATCAAAGCCATCTATGACAAACGAACAGCCAACATCATACTAAAGGGACAAAAACTGAATGCTTTTACATTAAAATCAGGAAAAAGACAGGCTGTCCACTGTAATCACTCCTGTTCAACATAGTTTTGGAAGCATTAGCCAGAGCAATTAGATAAGAGAGAGAAATGAAAGGAATAAGGACTGGAAAGGAAGAAGTAAAACTATCATTAATTGTAGATGACATGATACTTTACATGGGAGACCCCAAAAACTCCACAAGAAGACTCCTTAAATTAATTGACAAATTCAGCAGTGTAGCTGGATACAAAGTTAACACTCAAAGTCAACACTCAAAAATCAATAACATTCCTGTACACAAACAACAAACAAACAGAGAGAAATGAAGGAATCCATACCTTTCATAATAGCATCCAAGAAATTGAAATATTCAGGAATCAATCTAACAAAAGAAATTAACGATCTATTCAATGAAAACTGCCGTGCTCTGAAAAAAGTGATCAAAAAGGACTTCAATAAATGGAAAAATATTCCTTGCTCTTGGATAGGAAGAACCAACATTGTGAAAATGGCCATACTACCAAAATTGTTGTACAGATTCAATGCAATTCCCATTAAAGTACCATTAGCATATCTAACAGATCTAGAGATAATATTCCTTAAATTCATCTGGAATCAGCAGGGACCCAGAATAGCAAAAGTAACCCTGGGCAACAGGATAAGTCAGGTGGAATTACAATCCCTGCCCGGAAATTATACTACAAAGTTACTGTAAAAAAAAAATCAACCGATACTGGCTAAAAAACAGACCAGAAGGTCAATGGAACAGACCAGAAGATACAAACAAACCCACAAACACATTCAGCCACCTAATCTTTGACAAAGGGGCCAAACAAACTTGCTGGAAGAACAATAGCCTCTTTAATAAATGGTGCTGGAAAAATTGGTTTGTCGCCTGCCAAAGACTGAAATTTGACTCAAGCCTATCACCATGCACCAAACTCAAATCAAAATGGATCACAGATCTCAATATTGAAACAGAAACACTAAATCTATTGGAAAAGAAAGTAGGTTAAAAACCTTGAAGACATAGGGGTAAGCAGAGAGTTCATGAACAAAACCCAAACTGCCCATGAAATACTTCAAAGAATCAACAACTGAGATCTCATCCTACTGAAATGTTTCTGCGTATCTAAAGAAATTACCAGCAGAGGTGTAAGAACCCGAGGGTGGGAATATAAACTAAAAGTCATGAAGGAAATCTGTTCAAAAAGAGAACGGATGGGACGAAGGAAAGGAGAAAAGAAAAAGACAAAAATGTATGTATGTATGTATAGAGGAATATATATGAATATACATATGTGCAGGAGGGCTAACATGGTTCTACTATTGTATTATATCACTTAATGCT
>PVLD010030846.1:0-16396 GCA_004027595.1 Dinomys branickii
CAGCCACAGAAATACACTGTACATCAGCAATAGGCTGGCATCTTTCAGAATGTGAACTGAAGACAGTGACTCTTCACAGCTCAGATAATGACAGCAGCGATAGGAAGCATACAGAAATTGCCCCAAGTGATCAATGGTAAATACTATGTCTAAAGTTAAAGTAGAGGTATTCAGACTGTGTAATTCTGTCCTTGACAATTTCCTTTAGGCTGTATGGATATTGTATCCCTAAAGCTCAACACTCAAAGGAATATCAAATAATGATATAAACACATTCACAATGTCATGTGCTCTCTGAAGAGTAATTGCTCTGAGAAACTTTAGAACATTCCAAGACAAAGGAAAAGAAATGTTAATTTATTTAGTGACTTCTAAAACATGAAAATGGCTAAAGCAATCAAGTATAATATGGTGGGAATATTTCACTATATAGCATCCATTTTCAGCTCTCATCTGATCTGTGTGGAACTGACAATAACACCAGATTTAACATTCCTTTGGTTAAGTAGGCTATTTCTCTATACACGAGGCACTAGAATACTGATAAATTTGTTTTCTACACAAGTATCTATTGTAGATAATGCTAATGCTTCCTATGCTTATTAATGTCTATCTGAAAGAATATCAAAACCATTATTCAATGGTGTGATGCTTTACATATGACCCTAGATGCATGGTAATTCTTGGCCATCTATTCAATGCATTTATTGAATGTCTAATTTGGGCAGCCACTACTTCTGGCATTGATTTGAAACATGGGAGCTGTTTTATCTGCTATACTGTAATGATGGAATGGACTAGATTAGGGAATACTAAAATGTGAACTACAAGATACCGAGTGCAAAATTATTTGGAAGGGAGTGTGATAATACAACTTGGAATATGACCAAAGTCACCTATGTACCAAAAATAAAGATGATGGTAATTTGAATTTAAAAATAAAAATCTCACAACCTTTACTTTTCTAAATAACAGGTGTTCCTCATTCATCAGTAACTAAGTACTTGTCAGGTAATAATGAAGCGCCCCTTGCCTAACTTGTGCTCCTAATTCTGATCTCTGTTCATGTACTGCCCCTTCTTTATCCACTTTCAGCACTGAATTAACCCCACCACCAACTTTTCCTTTCCTATCCCTATCCTACTGACAAAATACAGCCAGACAGGAAAATTGGGACAATTCCAAGCAAGGGTCTTCCTCCCCTGGTGGTTCTTCAGTACGGGTATGCACTCCTCATACCTGCCACTTCCCAGTTCCCAGCATTCTCCATCGTGCCATCTAAGTCCCATTATTAGTAAGAAAGCATTTTACCTCCTGCACTGCAGGCAAAAGTGAGGCCTTGCTGCATTGCCATCAGCTTTCCACTGTGAATACTACATTTTGATTAACACTTCCTCTTGCTCTAGCTTCACACTTCTGATCTCAAGGAAAGAGACTCTGCCAAGTCCATTTATTGCTTAACTCCTTCTTTTCTATCTCCATCATCAAAAATACCACCCAATCCTTCTTGAACAAACATGATTACCTAATCCACTGGATTTAAAAGTCTGGAGCCTTCTTCATCAATATTGCTTCCTTTCTTTTCCATAACACAGCATCTCTTGACCACTCTGCCACCAAACCTCAGTCACTGCCCATGAAGGCCTTTTCTGCCCATAAAAGTAGCACATGCACAGTGTAGAAAATTTTTGAAACACATTTATAGAAAATTTACCAAACATAGTCTGAGCTCTGTGGCATAGTTCTTTCCAGACCACATTTTCAAAATAAAATTTCAGTAGTGTTATGTTCATTATCTTAACTGAAGATAATGACCAAACTATCTGCCTGATACTTTTACAGGCAGATATACACATCCAAATGTACCAAAATTTGACCCACTAATACGTGCAGTTTATTGTATGTGAATTTTACCTCCATTATGCCTTTTTAAAAATGTAAATAATATAAGAAATAAATGCTATTTATAAATGTAATTAAGATAGAAATTGAATATTTGAACTCATAATAATTAAAAAGAAAACCTTGGACAAAGGATGCATTTAGAAAGGAGAGTGACAAGGGCGGGGATGACTCTGGCAACTGGCATGTAGATTGAATTCCTCTGTTGTATTTTTGGGCTAAAACTCTCAAGCTTTGGGAAGATTGCCTCTGCCCATATGGAATAAAGTACAATAAAAAAGACATAAGCACTAAAGTAATCAGAGCCACATTTGTGAAGCTGAAAAAAAGAAATAAATAGTCCTGCTATAAATGGATTTGTAGTTAGCTTTTTTTCTGCATAAAAAGTTCAGCATGCCAATTAAAATTCTTCAACACTTGCAATATTTGGCATATCTCATAGGTACTAAAACATCTAATGGAGAGATTGTGATTTATTTCTTTGAATGCCTAATCATAGAATAATAATTTGTGTCCAACTTTTAATGATTATAAACAAGTGTATGACTAATATTCTTGCACATAAGTTCTGTTGTACAAGAGCATCACTTGGGATAGATATGCAGGAGTGGAATTGCTCTGTGGAAGAGGACCAGCATTTTAAAGGTTCCTTTAACATTATTGTCAGTCATGTACTTAAAAGGCTGAGCTGATTTATTTACTTCATGCATTGTGGATATGCCCATAAAATATTTGCGTGTTTATTTATTTAACACAAAATGATTAGCCATTTTTCTTTCTATTTCCTTCCAATGCTTTTAGGCTGAGAGTATGTTCCTCAACTTAATATCAGTTCTACAACTACCTGTCCTAGCTTCTATTTTAACTCTAAATCTATCTGAAATTTATTTTGATATGTAACATGAGAGTGTAACATAATTTTCCCCAAATAATTTTATCAAAATTTTTGTTAACTATACCATTACTTCCCATTAGTCTGTGATATTTCCTTTAGCATATACTAAGATCTTTATATGCCGGGATCTGTTTGAGAGCTATCTCTTCTCCTATATTGATCTTTTTCTATGTTCCTGGTCATGATTATGTTGCAATTCTATAACGTGTGCCATAACTGGTAAAGAAAGTCATTACAACTTCCACATTTTCCCATCTCATAACACTACTCATCAGTTCATTCTTCAGAAAAAAAAAACTTCTTATAATATTCCAAGAATAATTCTGCTAGGATTTAAACAATTCCATCAGCCCCAATTTATAAGAAGGGACAGAGAGGAGAAAGGAGTCCTTCTAACTGCAGCAGTGAAGGAAGGCATAGAATTTCCTTCTTTCCCCACCCTGAAATAGACCAAAGAACTTTCCTTTGCCCTAGCTGAAGAATAATGAAAGAGACAATGAAAGTTAAGGAAAAAAGAAGGCTCCAAAGGAATCATCAATAGAGATGCTGGAAGTCCCAGGAAGAGGTGAACACTATTTCTAGCCCCTGTATGCAAGTTTAACTATGGAAAGACTTGCTGATCCACTTGTGGCCCCCTATGAGCAAAGAAGAGCAGCGAAGGAGATAGCCGAGCAACCCAGGAGCAGGGTTCACTTCTCACATGGAGTTTGGCGTGAATGCTTGAGCTTCACGTGGGTTACATGAATGGTTTTGAAGGAAGCTGAACTCAAAGAAGTTTGCAGGTCTTTCCATCATGAGGATGTTTGTGGGTGTGCTGGGTGGGGTGGAGAGGCTGTGGAGATTGAAAAAAGGTAAATGGCAAACATCTCATTGTCCGGGTGAGAGCACAGGTTTGGACCCTATCACACAAAGGGCAGAGGACCTATCAGAGAAGCAGCAACAGCCAACAGCAGATTGCAAGGAACCCCAGCTGAGCAACTGGCTCTTTCTCTAAATATGTCCTCCTTTCCTCTGCCCACATCTCATAATGGTAGGAAAAGCAAGGAGCAACAGAAGGGGCATTCAGGAGGGGCCTACCACATACTCTGTTTACTTAATGCCCCTCAAAGCACAAACTTACTTTGCAAGCCATAGGGAAAGAGAGAAGCTCTAAAGGATAAATGAGATGGATAGATTCTTAATGTCCAAAAGCAAAGTTAAGAAATCATGCAAAGATGTCTTTAAGGAGTCTGTGATCCTGCAGGGAGGAATTTTTCATATGGTACAGTTGCAAAAATAAGAACTGAAAATGGAGGAAATAAAACCATTTCCTCTTTGAACCCCACAGGGATGAGACAGTTCAATAAAATACTTACATATGAATAGGCAAAGAGGAGAAAATAAAAATCATCTGTTATCCCAGAAAGCAGTTATAACTAAAATTAACCGATATTTACCAGAGATTTTTATGTAAATTTCTTTTCAAAAATGCAATTAAAATTGGATCAGTCTTTTTAAACCTATCTTTTATTCTTAGGAATATGTTCTGAATATCTGTGCTCTTTAAAAGTGTATGACATAATTTTTATTATCTTAGAATGTATTTTTCTATAAGTCAGTAATTTATTTAAGCGAAGACCATATCTTTTATATTTAAAGGTATTTCTGATGTTTTACAAGTATATACAACCCTGCAATGTACATCCTTAGAACTAAATCTTCTCACTTCTTAATTATTTCCTTAAGGTAAATTCTAGAAATGGACTTGCTTTATCAAAAGGTAATCCTCTGTATCCACAAACTACATGTGAGCAGATTCAACCAACCACAAATGGAAAATTAAAAGAAACTGTGACTCTACTAAACATGTACAAACTTTTTTACTATTCCCTACACTATACAGTCTGACAACCATTTATATAGCATTTCCATTTTATTAGGTATAAGTAAACTAGGTAAGATCTGAACTATATGGAAAGAAGAGCATATGTAGATTCTATGCAAATGCTATACCATTTTATATAAGTACTTGAGTTTGCCCAGATTTTGGTATGAAGGGAGGATCCTGGAGTCAAGCCAGTTTTGATACCAAGGAATAACTAACTATACATTTTAAACCTTTTCCTGTTTTTTGCCACCTCCCCTTCACTTTTCACACCCACTAGAAGTCCATGAAAGTCTGTTTTTCCACATCATGGCCCACACTGAGTATTTTCCCTTTTTTGGTTTGTTTGATATCTACTTGTGCTATTTTTAAAATGCATTTAATTCAGTAATAGAAACCTGAGTTTTTAACTGGCTATTCATAGTAATTGTGTGCTATTTCTATCTTTTGCTTATTTCTCTCCAAGTGTTCAACTTTTCTTAACTTTTTCTAAAAGCTATTTATATAACTACTATATATAGTAGTGGTTTGTGTCTACATGTCCCTGCAAAGCCTCATTTATTCAGGGGTGTGGGCTTCTAGATTTTGTGATTGATTCGTGGCCCAATACTAGGATTATGAGTGTGAGTGTTACACACACCTTGGGGCAGGTAGCCTTCATACAGTATAAGGGAGGGAAAGAGGCTTACTCTCTCACTTACCCCTTTTGCTCTTGTTGCTTTTCCTGTTTTCTGCTGCCATGAGCTGTTGTCCTCTGCCATGTGCCACTCTGCTTTGGAGCCAGCAGACTACAGACTGAAATCTCCATAAACTGTGAGCTAAATAAAACTTTATGTCTTTAATTCTGGGCATCAGGAAGTTTGTCTGAGCAATGAGCAAAAAGTAACCAAGAAATAGATACTGAGAGTGGGGCCATTGGTGTGATGTTGCCTGGTCATGTGGCTTAAAAGCCTTTAGAATTTGGAAACGTTTTGAGAGGTTGGCCAAGGAGGCAAACCCTGTATGCTATAAACTATATGGGAGACACTGGTTGGAGCGTGGAAAATCAGAGTACTAATGGAAATGCTGCCAGTTAAGATGAAGCTCAGGAGGTTTCTACTGAGAAGAATTGCATTTGCTGCTGAATCCCAGTTAGTATATTGTGCTGTGATAGAACATTTCTCTGAATTTTGCTTGTGTTTAGGGATATTGCCTGGATAGCAGAAGAAATTCAATGCAGTCTACTGTTGGCACAGTGGCAGAGTTACTGTTGAGAACTTTTACCCAGATCTATGTTTGAAATTAAGAGCAAAGCCCAGCAAGTTTATTTGAAGCATTCGGCCAGAAGGAAGACCCCATGGAGCTATAGATTGCAAGGATGACACAGGAGAATGTGGTTGTTAAAAAGGAACAAGACAATGAAAGATGAAAAAGATCAGAAAAGTATTTGAATTGCAGGAGATCCTGCCATGCTGTAGTTAAAAGTTAATGGGAAGCAAGGACTGTGATTGTAATAGTTCTTTTAATTTGATTTTAATGTAATTTTAGATATATGTTTGTAATCATGTTAATTAGTCAAAGAAATGTGAATTTAACCTTGAATTTTTATCACCTCTTGAATATTTTGCTTTTGGTGCAGAATGAGTGAAATAAGAATTGTATATATGGATCACAGGAGTGACTCTGTGTCCCAGGGAACATAGGGACCTTTGGTGAGCTGCTCAGGAGGAGTGAGGCTCTATACTCTGCCTCCCACTGCTATTGCAGAACTGACTCTGAGTCCCAGGGAACCTAGGGAGCTTGGATGAGCTGGTGGGATGAGAGAGGCTCTGCACTCTACCATGCCTCCACCTTTGCAAGATCAACACTGAATCCTGAGGAATCTCAGGATCTTCAAAAATGACAAAACGAAGGAGCAAAATGCAATCTCACACCTCCATGCCACCCAGAACAAGTCCAGGAGACATCAATATAGAAGAACTTGGAAGTGACACACCTGAAATTTCTGAAATGTAGTGAGCAAACAATATCATCAGGCTATAGAAGAAATCAGATCAGAAATAGTCTCTCAGGTAAAAAAGGAAATGACAACCATAATGAAAGAGTTGCTCAGCATATCAAAAGAAGACATAGATAAAAATAGAGGAGCACAGAAAAAAAGAAGAAAACCTTGAATGAACAATATAGGAGAGAATTAGAATGTTTGAAACAGATCCAAAGTTATATCCAGAAAATTCAAAATTCCCCTGGAAGCTGGCAAAACCACTTGAATGAAACTGAAGATAGACTTTCAGACCTTAAAGACAGCATTGCCACTAGCAATTCTGAAACGAAAGATTTCTTACAAATAACAAGGAACCATGAAATACTAGTCCAAAAAGCTGCAAGATTAGGCACAGAATAGCAGTATAAGACTGATAGGTATCAATGAAAAAGCAGGAGGCAACATACATGACATAAAAAGACTATTGGCAGAAGAAATAGTAGAAAATTTCCTGAGCATGGGAAAAGGATCTGACATAGATTTAAGTGAGGCATATAGAACTACAATTAGCCTTAACCAATATAAATCTACATTCAGACACATAATAATCAAGATCCCAGAAATTGAGCAGAAAAACAGAATATTAAAAGCTGCTAGTGAAAAGAAACAGATCACCTATGAAGGAAAACCCATTAGCATCATGGCAGACTTCTCAACACAGACCATCAAGTCAAGAAGAACTTGAAGTGAAGTATTTCAAGTCCTAAAAGAAAAAACCTTTCCAGCCAGACTGATTTACCCTGAAAAACTATCTTTCAAAATTAGTTGAGGAACAAGACACTTCTACAACAAAGAACAAATGAAGAAATTCATGATCACCATACCAACCTTACAAATAGTATTCAAAGATATTCAAGAAAGAGAAAAATGACCACAATTCCAAGAACAGTAGAAAAGAACCACCAAGTAGGGAAAGCAATTAAACAGAGGGGAAAAGTAGGGAACCACAAGCAGGAAAATAACATGATAAAGACAAGCCAATGCATATCACTTATTACCATCTATATAAATGGTGTCAATTCAGCAATCAAAAGAAACAGATTGTCAGAGTCGATCAAAAAACAAAATCCAACGATATGCTGTACACAAGAGAAACATTTAACTCAAAAGGAAATTCATAGACTGAAAGTCAAAAGACAGAAAACAATAATCCATGTGACAGGAACCCAGAAAAAAGCAGGGGTAGCTATTCTGTTTCCACACAATGTGAACTTCAAACCAAGAGTGATCAAAAGAGATAAAGTGATAACAATCGCAAATATATGCACCAAATGTAGAATCACCCAAATATATAAGACAAATTTTAACACATATGAAAAATCAGATAAACAATAACACAATTGTAATGGGGGATTTAACACCACATTGTCACAAAGACATAGATCTACCCTACAAAAAATCAGTAAAGAAATAGCAAAACTGAACCAAACTTGAAAACAAATGGACTTAGTAGACATTTACAGAGTGTTCCACCCTACAACATTAGAATATATATTCTTCTCAGCTGCACAAAGGATGTTCTCTAAAACAGACCATACACTAGCACATAGAACATGCTTAAGTCAAAATGGATTAAAGATCTCAGCATTAAAACAGAAACACTAAATCTACTGGAAGAAAAAATAGGTAGAAATCTTGATATAGGGGTAGGCAGAGAGTTCATGAACAAAAACCAAATTTTATGGGAAATACTTTAAAGTAACAACTGTGATCTCATCTTATTGAAAAGGTTTTGCACATCAAAAGAAATCACCATCAAAGTAATAAGAAACACACAAATTGGGAAAAGATTTACCCAACTGTGCATCAGGCAAAGGATTTATGTCTAGAACATATAAAGTATTAAAAGATATCAGGTCCTCAGAATTCAGAGACCCAATCTAAAAATGGACATATGAAATGAATACACACTTCTTAGATGAAGAAATATAAATGGCCAATAAATATATGAAAAATTGTTCAACATCATTAGTCATTTGATAAATGCAAATTAAACAACACTGATATTTCATCTCACCACAGAAAGAATGACTATCATCAAGAAATCAACAAATAACAAATGCTGGAGGGGCTGTGGGGGAGAAGGAAACCTTTTCCACTGTTGGTGGGAGTATAGACTGGTACTACAGCTGCGGACATAAGTGTGGAGAATTCTAAAAAACTAAGATTAAAGGTCCCATTCAAACCAGCTATTCCTCTTCTGGGTATTTTTCCAGAAGATGTGAAAACATCATACCACAGTGATATATGTGCACCCATGTTTATAGCAGCACAATTTGTAATAGCTAAATCTTGGAAACAACCCAAATGCCCATCAACTGAGGAATGGATAAAAAAGATGTGGTGTTATTCTACAATGGAGAATTACTCAGCTATAAAGAAAACCTCAAGGCTATTATAGGCAAGTGGATGCAAGTAGAGACCATACTCATAAGTGAAATAAATAAGACTAACATGTGTAACCATCATATTGTCTGCCTAGTGTAAGAACCTGAAAGAGTAAATAAAATCTGAAAGGTACATTAGATATCTCTGAAAGACAGAGAAATGGCTCAAAAGGATAAAACAAGAATGAGGGAAAGGAGAAAAGAAAGAAGGCAGGAAATATATATATATATATATATATATATATATATATATATATACACACACACACATGATAGGTAGGATAATTGTACTACTAAATTCTATTGTTTTATTTAAAGGAACAGTTAATGTTTAATTGTTTGATCAATCTTGCATACCATAACTGGTAAGATGAGCAACTACGTTTAAGATAACAATATGTAATAATACAGCAACCATTGTTAATTTCCTATCATCTTGTTTTGAAATTCTGTATCATTTTTATTGTTTTTGTGTTGTTTGGTTTTGTCATTTTGTTTTTGTTCTTTTCTCTTCAGAATAAAATTTGAAAAAAAGAATTGTATATATGTAATTGTTATATTAATGTAAATCTGAATAGACCAAGACGTTAAATTTTCACAAAACTGCTACTAGAGACATTGGTTTGAGTATGGTTATCAAGTTGACCAGAGGTGGAGTGACTGTTGGTGGGCAACTTGTACGGTGCACCTGAGGTGAACCAGTGTGGTGCTGGCTGTGAAATACTCACTTGTGGATTGTTGCCACCAACATAAAAAGAACTTCAGAGGAAAACTAGGGATGCCGGTTCTCCTAGAGGAGCTTCTCATACTGTCTTCCCTGATAGAAATTTGGCTGTCATCGTCAGAAGAGCTGGGACTGCACTAATGCTGAGGATGGCTGTAGTTGTTTTTGCAGGAGCTCTGGTCCTTACTGTGAGCATTGCTTCCTGGCTCCAGTGCAGAGCCCTCAGTCTACTGGCACAGATCATTCCCCCCTCAGGCATAGACTTTCTAGTTTTCACAACTGACCTTTGGACCTTCCCAATATGTATTAGTGAAACAGACTTGCATGAGACACTGTCATGGGCTCTAGACCTCCAGTTGGACTGGTGTGGGGCATTGCTATGGGCTCTAGGTCTTCAGCTGGACCCATGCAGGACATTCCCATGAGATCCAGGCCCTCAGCTGGATTCTTTGGGTCTCTGGTGTGTGGAAAGATGTCCCACAATCTTGCATTTCACTCTTTGTGGGTGAATATTACTAAAATAATTCTATAAATTATGTGTGCTGTATTAAATTTGTTTCCTTTGCAAACATATGAGTACAATATATATATGCCAAATATAGAGTATACAAAAATTCTTCATGGTTCCTTATGTTTATGGTATTTTTTTACGTGCCAAGGTTTTTAGATTTGACCACATAAAATGTTTTATGCCCAGGATCATCAAACTGTTTCTGTAATGGATGAGAGAATGCATATTTTCGGTTTTACTAGACAAATGGTCTATGTCACAACTGTTCATCTCTGTCTTTATAGAGCAAAAGTGGCTACAAAATATGTCAAGGAGTGGACATGGCTACATTCTAAATTCAGCAAGTGGATTTCTGGTTTAAGCCATTAGAATCATGTTTTGAAAGTAATTCTCCATATATATATATATATATATATATATATATATATATATATTCTACGCTCTTACTCTATGGCTTTACTTTTGAAAATTTCTATGGTACATTCATAATTAATTTTGTTGAATATCATCTATATCTACTTCAAAAATTTATATTCTAATAACATGGAAAATGCAAAAGACATGGACAGATCCCTAGATACATATGAATTACCAAAACAGAATCAAGAAGGTATAAAACATCTAAATAAACAAATATCAACCAATGAAATTGAAGATGTAATTGAAAACCTACCAACAAAGCCCAGGCCATGATGGATTAACTGCTTAATTCTACAAGAAATTTAGAAACGACTTAATACCTCTACTCCTCAAACTCTTCAATGAAATTGAAAAGAAAGCAATTCTCCCTAACTCATTTCTGGGGGCAAGTACTATACTGATACCAAAACCAGAGAAGGTCCCAACTAAGAAAGAGAACTACAGGCCAATCTCCCTAATGAACATAGATGTAAAAATCCTCAATAAGAAACTGGAAAACAGAATGCAGCAAATCATCAAGAACATTATACACCATGACCAAGTAGGATTCATTCCAAGGATGCGAGGATGGTTCAACATTCATTACACCATATTAACATAGCCAAGGACAAAAATCATATGATCATGTCAATAAATGTGGGAAAAACTTTTGACAAAGTCCAATACCTATTCGTGATTAAAACCCTACAGAAAATTTAAAGAGATAGTCTTTAACTCAATCTGATATAAGCCATCTATGACAAACCAACAGCCAACATCATACTAAATGGAGAAAATCTATAAGCTTTCATTCTAAAATAGGGAAAACAATAAAAATATCCACTCTTATTCAATACAGTTCTGGAAACTTTAGCCAGAACCAGTAGGCAAGAGAAAGAAATAAAAGGAATAACAATAGGAAAAGAAGAGTTTAAATTATCATTATTTGTAGATGATATGATATTCTATATAGAAGATCCCAAAAATTCCACCAAAAGACTTCTAGATTTAGTAACCAAATCCAGCAGCATAGCTCAGTACAAAGTCAACATTCAAAAGCCAATAGCCTTCTGTATATGAATAACAAACTCACTGAAAGAAAAATTAGGGAAACAACATTGTTCACAACAGTGTACTGACAAAGGAGATTGAAGAGAATATCAGAAAATGGGTAGGAAGAAACAATATGCTGAAAATGGCCATACTTCCAAAACTGTTATACCGATTTAATGCAATTCTGATCAAAATTCTAATAGCATATCTCACAGAATTAGATAAAACAATCCTAAAAGTCACTTGGAATCAGAAGAAACATAAAATACCAAAAACAATTCTGGGCAACAAAGAGAAGGGAAGGGGCATCACAATCCCAGACTTGAAATTGTACAACAAAGATATTGTGATAAAAACAGCATAGTATTTGATGATTTGCTGCATTCTGTTTGGTAATATTTTATTGAGAACTTTTGCATGTATGTTCATTAGGGAGAATAGTCTGTAGTTATCTTTTGTGGTTGGGTCTTTCTCTGGTTTTGGTATCAGGGTAATACATGATTCCAGGAATGTGTTATGGAGAATTACTTCCCTCTCTTTTCATTAAAGAGTTTGGAGTTTATTGGCATTGAATCATCTCTAAATTCCAAATACAATGCAGCTGTGGATCCATCAGGACTTGTGCTTTTCTTTGTTGGTAAGTTTTTAGTTACATTTTCAATTTCATAACTAATACTGAGTTATTCAGAATTTTTATTTCTTGATTCAGCTTTGGAAATTCCTAAGATTGTAGGAATCTAGAAACATATGCCCATTTTTTCTGTGTTTTCCATACTATGAGAGTAAAGATTTTCAAAGTAGGTATTGATGATCTTCTGAATTTCTATAGGATCTGCACTGATTTCACCCATTTCATTTGTTGCATGAATTTGAGTTTTTCCTTTTTTTGATAAGTATGGCTACAGGTTTATCAATTTTATGTATTCTTTGAAAGAACCAACTCTTCAATTCATTAATTCTTTTTATGGTTTTTTAGCCTCAATTGTGTTACTTTCAGCTCTGATCTTAATAATTTCCTCCATACTTTGGGCTTTGTGCTTGACTTGCTCCTCTTCTTGTAGAAGCTTGAAGTGTAGCATTAGTTTATTTGTGCTTGTTCTGTTTTCCTGATATGAGAATTTACCACTATGAATTTCCCTCTGAGGACTGCTTTCACTGAATCCCACAGGTTCTGGTAAATTATATTTACATTTTTATTTGATTGTAGATATTGTTTAAATTCTTTTTTAATTTCATCTGTGATGCATTGGTTTTTCAGGAGGGTGCTATTTAATTTATATGTGTTTATGTAGTTTTACCAGTTTATTTTGTCATTAATTTCCAACTTCATTGCTCTATGGTCTGATAATAGTCATGGGATAATTTTCATACATTTGCATTTACTTAGGCATGTTGTATGGGTTAGTATATGATTTATTTTAGAAAATGTACCGTGTGCAACTGAGAAGAATGTGTATTCCTATGATATTAGGTGGAACACTCTATAAACATCTTCTAAGTCCATTTGTTCTCAAGATTGGTTTAGTTTTGCTATTCCTTTGCTGCTTTTCTTCTAGTTCATCTATCTCATTGTGACAATGGGGTGTTAAGGTCCCCTATTATAGCTGTGTTCTTGCTTATTTGATTTTTCATCTCTGTAAGTATTTGTGTAGTATGGTAGGGTGCTCCTGTATTTGGTGCATGTGTATTTATGACTGTTATCTCTTCCACTTGCAGTTTTCCCCTAACAAGTACATAGTGACCTTCTTTATCTCTTTTGAGCATTCTTGGTTTAAAGCTCACACTGTTTTCCAACAGAATAGCTACCCCTGCTTTTTCTGGGTTCCTGTTGCATGATATATTCTTTTCCATCGTTTGATTTTCAGTCTATGAATTTCCTTTTGGGTTAAATGTCTTTCTTGTGTACACCATACTGTTGGAATTTGTTTCTTGATCAACTCTGCCAGTCTGTTTCTTTTGATTGGTGAATTGAGGTCATCTATATCGATTGTTATAAGTGATATGTATTAGCTTATGCTTGTCATGTTATTTTCCTGCTGTTTCTTCTCTAATTTACCCCTCTGTTTAATTTCTTGCCCTGCTTAGTGGTTTCTTTTGTTGTTGTTCTTGGAATTGTGATAATTTTTATCTCTTTCTAGAATATCTTTCAATATTCTTTGTAGGGTTTGTTTGTCTAACACTCATTGATGATAAAAACCCTACAGAAAATCCGAATTGATGGTCTATACTTCAATCTAATAAAAGCCATCTATGACAAACCAACAGCCAACATCAAACTAAATAAAAACTGAAAGCTTTCCATCTAAAATAAGGAACAAGACAAGGATGTCCACTATCACAACTCCTTTTCAATATAGTTCTAGAATCATTAGCAAGAACCATTAGATAAGAGATAGAAATAAAAAGAATAAGGATGGGAATGGAAGAAGCAAAATTATCATTATATACATATGACATGTACTCCATACTGAAAATCCCAATAACTCCACCAAAAAATCTTCTAGAGTTAATAACCAAATTCAGTTGCATGGCTTCATACAAAGTTAATACTCAAAAATCAATAATATTCCTGCACACAAACAGGAAAATCACTGAGAGGGACATTAGGGAAACCATACCATTTACAATAGCACGCAAAGAAATGAAATACTGAGGAATAAATCTAACACAAAGAGTAAATGATCTGTACAGTGAAAATTATTGTACTTGGAAAAAAGAGATAAAAAAGAATTTCAAAACCTGGAAAGATATTCCTTGCTCATGGTTATAAAAACCAACATTGTGAAAATGGCCATACTCCCAAAAGTGTTATACAAATTTAATGCAATCCCCATCAAAGTACTATTAGCATACCACAGATCTAGAGAAAATACTTCTAAAATCCATCTGGGACCATAAGAGACCTAGAATTGCCCAGGCAATCATGGTCAACAAAGGCAAGGAATGTAGAATCACAATCCCTGACTTGAAATTATACTACAAAGCTATTGTGATTAAATTAGAATGATATTGGCAAAAAAACAGATGAATATCAGTGGAGCAGATCAGAAGATGTAGCCCTAACCACAAACACACTCAGCCACCTTGTCTTTGACAAAATAGCCAAACATGTTCACTGGAGGAAAGATAGCCTCTTTAATAAATGGTCCTGGAATAAACTGGATTTCCATATGCCAAAGACTAAAATTAGACCCATGTCTATCACCATGCACTAAACTAAAGTCAAAATGGATTAAAGATCTAAGTATTAAAACAGAAAAACTAAATCTGGAAGCAAAATTGGGTAGAAATCTTGAAGATACAGAGGTAGGCAGAGAGTTCATTAACAAAAAAAACTGCTTGGGAAATACTTCAGAGTCAAAACTAGATTTTCATCTTATTAAAAAGTTTTTACACATCAAAAGAAATCAGCAACAGAGTGAAAAGAAATCCCACAAACTGGGAAAAAACTTTAGTCAACTGTCCCTCTGCCAATGGACTTCTATCTAGAACTTGTAAAGAAATTTTTAAAAAGGCCAACAAAATTCGAAGACCAAATTCAATAATGGGCATCTGAGTTGACTACACCTGTGTCAGATGAAGAAATACAAATGGTCAATGAATATATGAAAAACTGTCAGACACCCCCAAAATTAAAAGACCCAATCCAAAAATGGGCATCTGAGATGCATATACATGTCCCAGATGACAAAGTATAAACAGCAAGTCAATATATAAAAAAGTTCAACATCACTGGCCGTTCTAGAGAAACAAATTAAAACAACACTGAGATTCCATCTTACTCCAGAAAAAATAGCTATTGTCAAGAAATAAACCAATAACAAATGTTGGCATGGCTGTGGTAGAAAAGGAATCATTTCCCACTGTTGGTGAGAGTGTAGACTGGTGTAACCACTATGGAAATCAGTGTGGAGATTCCTGAAAAAACTTGGACTGGAGTTACCCTTGTATCCAGGTATCTCCTTTCTTGGTAACTTCCGAAAAGAATTTAAAAAGCATCTTGCCACAGCAGTATATATACACCCATGTTTATAGTGCCACAGTTTGTAATGCCCCAAACTTGGAAATACCTCAAGTGCCCATCAACTGGTGAATGGATAAAGAAGGTTTCTTTTCATACAATGCAATACTACTCTGCCATAAAGAAAGATAAACTTGAGACATTTCTACATAAATGCATGCACCTTGAAACCATATTCTTAAATGAAATAAATCAGACACATATGCATAAGTACCACATTGTTTCTCTGGTATGAGAAACTGAAAGTGTAAATAAGGACCAAAATGTGTAATAGGTACTATGAAATAGGAAGAAAATATTTGAATGGGGAAGGGAGCAAGGGAGGGGGAGGGGGAAAGGAAAGAAGGGAAATATAAATAAATAAGAAAAGAAGGAAAAATGGAAACAAAGGTTTCAAACTTTATTTTTAAAATAAAAGAAGGAAAATATATTGAAATACATCCATTTACAAAATAGCGTAAGAACAATACAAGCAATACAGAGTTACAGACAAAGTAGTAGGAAATTATCAATGGTTGTTGTATACATATTGATATCTTCAAAGTTGTTTCTCAGGAGAACAGAGACATGAAAGATTCATCAAATGATTAATCATTAGCTGTTCCTTTCAGTAAAGC
>PVLD010030847.1:0-16396 GCA_004027595.1 Dinomys branickii
TACTTTTCCAATTCTCTAGATATTTTCTCAGGACCAATATCTGGAGTGTTTACGTTTCTCTAGAGGAGCTGCATACACTTGCTAACACAGAAGTACACATGCCTGTACATGGAGTGAAATAAACCAAATCTAAATGTTTATTACTGTATAGTTCTTCCATTTGAGTGAGGAAAAGTACAAAGAAGCACAATACATTGTGAACAGAAGGAGACAAGACATTATATGTCTTTCAAATAGGAAGAAGTCCTGGAGATGAAAGCAAGAGGAGAAGGAGAGGGGCAGGGATTATAAGGAGAATAAATAAATGTAATCCATAAGCCACCAATAATCTCAATAAATGCAAACATTATGTGTCATACACATGAGACAAGATTAATCATATCAAGTAGAGTGAAACTGGGGAAAGCGAAATTATAGTAGGTGAGAGGAAGTGGGAGAGGAAGAGAAGGGGATTAATAAGAACATCAAACCATACATGTACCCACTTCCCCAAAAGATTGTAGACTTCATTTATTGAAAACCTATGCTAATGAAAATGATACAGATATTTTGCTAATTATAGAACAATCAGAGAGCAATACAAGTGATACTAGTATTTAGTGTGCATCTGCCAAAATAGTAGATATATTGAGCTAGAAATAAAATGAGGTTTGTGAGGTAAATAAAAATTGAAGTGTATAAGTCTAGAGTATTAACATGAGTACAGGAAGCACCCAAAAGTACATCCAATGTATTATTCAAGCAGACGATGTGTGGTGGATGGATGACTGGTGGTCAACTTGTAATCCACAGCTAACCTGTGGATAGTGCTGGCCATGGGAAGCCCACCTGAGGATTGTTGCCAACATAAAAAGGAGAATAGGAGAAAAGGGAGATTTTAGGGAACTATTGCTTGTCCTGCATGTGTTGGTCCTCCTAGAGGAACTTGTCATGTTGGGCTCCCTGATATGAACGTGGCTGTGCTCATCATTGGAGGAGTTCAGGACCTTTTCATTGAGAATGGCTGTGGTTCACTTTGGGATAGCTCTGGTTCTTGCCTTGGTCATCACATTCTGGCTCTGGCAGGGAAGACAGAGCATTGCTCAGTTTCCTTGAGAACGTTACAATGCTGGCTTTCCTGACATGAATTCAGGTGTTCTCATTGTCGGAGGAGCTCAGGACCTCATTTTTGCTGAGGTTGGCTGAGATATTTTTGAGGCAAGCTCTGTTCCTTATCTTGAGCATCACTTCCTGCTCCAGTGCGCATCCCTCATCTCATTGGCATAGATCCTTCATCTCACTGGCACAGCTTTTCTTCTTTCCACTGCTGAACTTTGTGCTTTTCCGGCAAGGATCCATGAAACAGACTTGCATGAGTCATTTTTATAGGCTCTAGGCCTTCAATTGGCCTTGGCATGACCATTTTCATGGGCTCTAGGTCTTTAGCTGCATGCATGCAGGACACTGCCATGGGATTCAGGCCATCAGCTGGATTCTTTGAATCTTTTGTGTATTGATAATTTTCCTGCAGTCTTTTCTATGTGACACTTTAGGTGACTAATTAAAGTAATCACATAAGGTATGTGTCCTATATTGAATTGTTTACCATATAAATCTAAAGTAAAACAATGAAGAATTTGGCTTTTTCCCAGAGATGGAAGCATGGTTCAACATACTTACATAAACATATATAATAAAACACACCAACAAAGATAAGAATAAAATTATATAATCACCTCAAAGGTATAGAAAAATCCTTTGATAAACCTCAGTATCCATTCATGATTTTCCAAAGACATGCTAAAGAAAATAGTTATAAAGGGCTTCACCTTAAACTGAAATAATCCATTTATTAGAATCGCACTGCTCACATGATATTAAGTGGGGGTGTTACTAAAATATTCTATATAAAATAAGGAATGAAATAAGGGTATCCACACTGACTGTACTTTTCAATATAGTATTTGGATCATTAGCCAGAAAAATTATGCAAGGAAAATAGAAATACTACTCAAGTAGATGTCAATTATTCTTATTTATAAGAAACATACTCCTTTATGTAAAACAACAAAAATATCTCACCCAGAAACCTTTTAGGACTAAAAAGTAATTCAAAGTAGCAGAATACAAACTAAGCAAGAACAAGAGTTATGAGTTCCTGTACACGACCTAACAACCCACAGGAAAGAATCCAGCAAACAAACCCACTCACAATACATTGACATATATACTCTTAGGATTTTAGCTAAACAAGGAAATAAATATCTCTATAATAAAAACATTGTGTTTGAAATAAAGGTAGAAAAGAACACTGCAAAATCAAAGTACAGAAAGGTATTTGGGTTTAGGGTGAGTCATCTACTGATCTAGACCCTTATCTCATCAGGTAATAATTATGTCAAACTGGATCAAATATCTAAATGGTAAAACAGAAACACTTCAATGCCACACAATAAAATAGCTAAATTTCTGAAAGATATAGGCATAGGCTAGGTCCTTCCCCTGAACAGAATCCCAGTCACAGAACAAACACCCACAAAAATGAACAAAGGTGATCAATCAAATTAAACATCTGTTCACAGCAAATGAAGCACCAACAGCATGAAGAGACAACCCAGAGAATGGGCAAAATGAGCCAGCTACTCATTAAATGCAGGATTAATATCTAGTATATACAAAACCTAAAGAAGTTTAGACCATCAAGAAGGAAAGATCCAATCTAAAAATGAACTACTGAAATAAATAAATAACTAAAACACTTCTCACTACAAGTAGAAAAGGCCTATAAATGTGTCTTAGTTACTTTTCTCTCGTTGCTGAGACAAAATACCGAACACCCAAAATGAAGGAAGGAAAGGTTTATTTAGCTTACAGTTGTGGAGGTTTCAGTCCATACTTGGCTGCTTCAGAGGCAGAGTGGTACATGGCATAGGGCAAACTGTTCATGGCAGCAGAACACAGAAAAAACCACAAAAGCAAAAGAGAGGAATGGCTGCGAGCAGCCTCTTTCTTTCCTTACCTTGTAAACAAGCTACCCCCACCCAGGGGTCATGAACCTCTCACACAACCTCCATGCCCTCCTCTTCCACAGGCTCAGGATGTGTACAAAGTAAGCACCCTGGCTTCCTGCTGACTCAGCTAAACCTCTAGACTCCCCAAGTTGACACAATGTATCAACCATAACAAAATGCATGAAGCAATATTCAATATATCTGACCAATGAAGAAATTAAAATTTAAAGAACACTAAACTTCTGACTTAATCCAGAAAAAAAAAATATTTACCGTTAAGAAATTATAGTGTAACTAATGCCAGGAAGTCTCTGAGTTAAAAAGAGCCCTTCTACATCGGAGGGAATGTGAACTAGTACAAACACTGTGAAAATCAATTTCAAACCCATTCAATAAATGGTAAATTCGTCCTGACCCAGATATTCCCTTCTACGAATCCTACCGAAAGTGACAAAGAGAACGTATTACAGTGATAAATACATGTTCAGGTTTACAGCAGCACAATTCACAAGGGTTGAAACTTGGAAGGGACCTGTATACCCACCAACAGATGAATAAATGAAGAAAACGCAGTAGTTATACACATCAGGGCATTACTCAGGCATAAAGAATGATACAGGTGTTATTTGCAAGAAAATTGATGTACGTTAGGACCATAATGTAATTTTAAATAAATCAGACTCATAGGTTTAAATATTACATCATTACTCTTATGTGACACACAGAAAAGAAAAATTAACAGCAGGATAAAAGATAGATAAACAGGAAGCAGGGAGATAGATACTCCTTGAAGGAGAACAGGAGTACAATAAGGAGGGAGAGACAGAAAAGGGAGATATCGGGAAGAAAAAGTAATTAAGATGTGTTATGCCCATATATCAATTCCTCAGTTAAAAATGTAATCATTATGAGCTACAAGTGTGTACTAAAAAAACCTCAAGACTTAAAAAAGGGTAATAACTCCTCCTTTTTTCAATAGGCAGAAAAAGCATCAGTGAAATGGCCATATTGTCAGAAGTTATGTAGATTTAATTCCATTTCTTTTTTTTCTTTTCAAAGAGAATAAAAATAATGTAATAAAACATTAGAAAAGAAACAGAATTTCAAAGAAAAACATATAGGAATTCAACTATGTTTTTATATTGCACATTGCTGCCTTGAAAGTAGTTGTTCAGTTCACCAGATATGAGCACATAAAATTGGTCAAAAGTATTTAAGCACTAACTATTCTGTTCAACAAGCCAAAAGAAATTAGCAGTACAATTTTCTTAGCTATCTTGTGCATATGTATTTTCCCCTTCCTTCTTCCTTTCTCCTTTCCCTCATTCCAGTTGTTCTTTCTTGTTGTTCAGTTTCTTTCCATATCACAACAACACAAATGCCGATGAACTGAGGAAGGAATAAAAAAGATGTGGTACTTTTGTACAATGGAGTATTACTCATCAATAAAGAAGTAGAGGCTTTTATAGGTAAGTGGATGCAACTAGAAACCATGTCTATAAGGGAAATAAATCAGACTCCCATAAGTACACATTGTATTGTCTCCCTAGTGGAAGGACCTGAAAGACTCAAGAAAATCGGAAAGATTTAATACAAGTTCAGTGAAAATCTCTTCAGCATTCTTCACATAAGGTTGAAGAAAAAAATCATAAAATTTTTATGGAACCAAAATAGATCCAGAAGATCCCAGAAAATCTGTTATGAGTAAACAAAAGCTATTATACTCTGGGATTTCAAATTACACTACAAAGCTACAGTGATAACTACACCATGGCAATAGCAAGAACACAGCCATTTTGAGCAATGGAGTACAATAGAGTATATGGACACAACACCAAGCAATCACAGTCATCTGATTTTTGAAAAATGGGCCAGCACATATCCTCGAGAAATGATCATTGCTTTGACAAGTGATCTTCATGAAACTGGTTATCCATGAGCAAAGGAGTTCATCTAGAGTTGTTTCTCTCACCATTACTAGAACAAAATATCAAATACCTATATACAAAAAGAGTCAGTGAATCTCCTGAAGGAAATTTTGACAGAAATCTTTCCAGATATAAGCATCAGCATAGACTGCATGAACAGCACACCAAATACACAAGATAGTATAGAAAAAATCAACCAAATGAATTATTCTGAATTAAAATGTGCACGTTAAATGAAACAAACAAACTGTGAAGAGACAACCTGTACAATATGAAAATTTTCTGCCAACTACCCAAAAGATGCAAGACTATTACTCAGAATACTGTGCATGAAGAATTCCAAAAATTACACAGGCAAAATGTAAAAGAAAATAAAAAATAAACTACCCAGGTGAAAACAGAAAGTTTAAATGAATAGACATTTCTCAGAAGAAAATTTAGAAGTAGCCAGTAAGTTCATAAAAGTATATTCAGCATTTTTTTGCCACTAGGGAAATGAAAATCAAAACTATGCTGAGATTCCATCATATTCCCATTGGAATTGCTATAACTGAGAACTCAAAAAACAACAAATTCTGGAAATGTGCAGCAAAAAGTAACCCTTAAACATTGTTGATGAGAAAGACATCCATTCTGGAAATAAGTATAGGGAGCTTCAGAATCCTAAAATTTGTAATTACATTGGACCTCGTTATACCTTTTCTCGGTGTCTTTCTGAAAGAGTTAAAGACATCAGACCACACTGATACATGCATACTCCTATTTATAGCACCACAACTGATAACATCTGAGTCCTGAAAGTAGCCTACAGATGCTTCAGCAAATAAGCAAGTAAAGAAAATGTGGTATACATAAACAGCAGAGTCCTACTCAGAAACAAAAATAAATGTTTCAGTCATTTGTAGAAGAATTGTGTGATCTTGTGATGATAATGTTAAGAGAAATAAGTCATTGAAATTTAGATATTGCAACATTCTGCAACGGATGTAAGAAAATACAAATGAAAACAAAATAAAACAGATGGTTAGAAACAGGGAGGCACAGTCTCTGGAGATGGGAAAGAGATCTAGGAAGCAGGCAGAAAAGAAGGAAAGGGAGTAAAATGACCAAAGTGTAACACGGATATGTACCAGTTCCCCCAAGATGAATGGAATTACTATGTATTGCAAACATATGCTAATTAAAGAACAGGAAAAATAATAAAAATATGTGAGTATCCTTAAATAATAAACGAACCCAAATGGTTTTCATAAATAAATAGATAGATTAATTACTTGCAACTCTGCCTCTTAGTACTTGTGTAAATCAAGATTCTTCGATTAGCTGGCACTCTTCCTTCAATGACACAAATGAAGCCACTTATAATAATGTCTTCCTAACACCACTGAAGTGTTTACATAAGAAATCCATGTACAGCACTAAGAAGTGTTGGTGGAGCATTGTAAATGATCATATGTTTCTAATAATTCTTATTATGTAGTTCATTCAGCTAACATTTATAAGCATCTGTAGCACAAACGTGCTAGATATACCAGAACTTCATAGAATTTACAATCCATTAAAAGAAATTGCTATTTTAAAATAATAATTGTAAAAATGTAAAATGTGTGTGTAACAGATAGACTATATTTTTCTGAGTTTATACTCTACTAGAATGACTAAAGTGATTTAAGGACGGCACCTTCCACAAAGTGATATCATGCTACAGAAATGAACATGGTATCCACTTGGAATATATTTTGTGATAAGTACTGATAGAAGTGTATATGTAACTGAATACAAGAGAGAAGATACATACGTGTGTATCAATGATATCCTAGTTTCTGGAGTGATGTATTGGAAAGTTATGAAATAATATGAATAATTCTTACTTAGGGTCACATTGAAGAAATACATATGAAGTATTCCATTTGTACATTTTCAGCTATACTTTCATAAATTATATTGAATTTTGTACATTAAGTAATTGGATAGAAGTTTCTGTATTCAAGGAACTGCAAGCGTAAATATTAGCATAATCTTCATATAGAAAACTGCCAAAGACATGAGACTGAATGAAGATATAATCCACTGGAGAAGAAAGTACTCAGAATAAAGAACTGAAGAAATCCAACACTTAAAGACTAGATAAGGAAAGCAAACTATTTTTGAAAGGGTGGATAAAGGTTGAAGACATCAAGGGGAAAGGAAGAGATCAGTTCCAGAGAAAGAGTCAATGACTAACAAGAGGGCAAAGAAAGATGGTGCTATAGGACTCTATCAAATTTTCCTCTACTGGAACACCAACTTGAGCAACTATGTACAAATGCTCGCACACACACACAAATCCTTACAATAGCAAATGAACCTTGGTAAAAGATCATAGTATATGGTCAAATCATAAAATAAGAAAAGGTGCATGGAAAAGGGTAAAAAGACTGATTACTTTAATTGCATCATCTATTCTTCAACCCCAGACAATTCAGCAAAGGTACCCATCAGCTTGGGGAAGTAGAAAGGAAGTAAATGTAAGACTGCCTTGGAACTCAATACTGAGCCCAATACCGTAAAAACACCAGATAGTCCTAACAGTCCCTGAACCCCGAATAGTACCTATAGTCTCTAGGTCTACATGGTACCATGCAATCTCCTATAACCCCAACAAAAGTGATGGAGATCTAGCTTGCATTCCAACCATCTGAGTATAGCTGCCTTTGGCTCTGCACCTGGACACTTGGATCCCATCCCAATGCTGTGTCAACACTGGTGGCCATGAAATTCCACCCAAATATTTTGACAACTTTGAAAGTCCTAGCTTAGGAAATTGTCTAGTCTTGTAAGAGTTATTTGTAGGCATAGGGAGCACCAGGTGTGATTGGATCAGAATTTCTGTAGAGGCTTACTATTGCGAGTTGTTCCCAGATAGAATGAGAAGGCTAGGAGTGCCTTCTTGCTCAGTGCATACGTATCAGCACACATCTCTGTGGATCAAGAATGATGTCAGACAATGCACAAAACTAACTGCAAATGATTGGCACTGATGTAATGTATAAAATGCTTGTGAAAGAATGCAAATTCTTCTTTTAAGGAAGCTCATTGAAGTTCAGGAAAATATTTAGAAGGAAAAAGAATGAAGAAATTTCATAGAATTTATGCAAATCATATCAGAAATGGAAATGTACATATCATTGGAATTCAAGAAATATTAAAGAAAAATAGATGAATAAACAGATAAGTGGAGAAAATCATATTATATATATATCTTATATATATATATATATGGTACTTTATATATACTACATATAGTATGTATAAAATAAGGTAAAATATATATAGTAAAGTTTATATAGCAGAGTATATATATTATATATAGTAACATATACTGTATATAGTATATATAGTAAAGTATCTCTATATAGTACACTATAGTATATATAGTATAGTATAGTGCATATATAAAGTATGCTATATATAGTATATATATTAAAGTATCCAGTTTGCTATAACTTTGCAGGTTAATTTTGCAAGTTATGCTATTTTATATACATCATACAAAGAGCCTCGGGTAATTGTATACAGTATTTATGGTGTGCCTAAATTTTTACTGTGCCTTGTCACATGTGGTCAGATACGAAATTTTCTAATTGCAGAATCATTTTGACACTCAAATTTTGTATTTTAGAGAATTTTAGACTTCAGGCTTTCGAGTTTGGGAATGATCAACATGTACCACTTAAATTATTAGTCAATGTATTCTGTATGACAGTGACGGTGAAGCTTTTGGAGCTTTCAATAATACAAACAGTCTACTGCGATACACATGCCATTGCTTTGCAACCAGTGCTTTGTGATGAATGGTCCATAAACGTGTATTCCTGATTTTATTAGAGTTACCAAATTTCCAATGTGAAGTTAATTGGTACGTTAAGTGAATTTCTTTTCTTTAGTAAAATGTTTAAAAATTTAATATTTTTTAAATTGAAGTGAGAAGCTGAGATTCAGAAGATTCTGATACTTCAAGAATTACCCTTTAGTGAAGAAGTTAGTAATTCCAAAGCTGAATAGCAACTTCGAAGGAGGTAATATTACACTGCTTTTTGCAATTTTAAGAATTAATCTCAATGACTGTATTCAAATTATTTGAGGAATGGCTTTCATAACCATAAGGTTAATAATTATAATATAAAAGATTTAGATTTGAAACTAGTTTTAAAGTTATTTATTTAAAAAGCACAAACACATTTCGCATATAGTTAAATTGTGTTCTAACCTGGCTGATTTTTCTGTGACAAACCAGTATTTCCTGAAATTTTTGGCTATTATGGGCGGAAGTAGCAGTGTTAGTAGATGAGACTTTGTAGATAGACTCCATTAAATCTAACATCTGGTTTTAATACTACCTATATGAATAGTCTATGCATCAGTTTTTTCATTGTACAGTAGAGGATTACAATGTACTTATGTTAATTGAATATTGTGGCCATTAAGTGAGACAATATAGGCAGGAGGTTTGTAACTACCAACACCACAAATAGTAATTTGTCAGTTAACATTAATTATTTGTCTTAGAATTACAAAAATAAGGATGTGTTTGCTTTCACAGCATGTGCCTCCACTGATCTGGACTACTAGTTACATGAAATTTTTGCTTTTTTTTAGCATACTTTTTGGTAACACTAACCTTCTGAAGATTTTTCTCCCCAGAATATCATTACCCTCGTATAGTTAAAGAAATTGACACATGATTTGTGTTTGTGTGAGAATATGTGTGTATATCTACACAGATGTCTCTCTGTACTTACAAGTTTTAAAATGTTTTGAACTTCTGTTTGTTTGACCTATTTGTGAGAGTGGGGTATTGAAGTCTTCTGCTATGAATGTATTGGTGTGTATCTGTTCTTTTGTCATTTTATGCCTAAGATTGGCTTTATGAGATTGTGTGCCCCAACATTTGGTGCACATAGAAAATTATCTCTTCCTGCTGAATTATCGTCTTTACCAATCTGTAATGTGACCTTCTTTGTCTCTTCTGATTAGTTTGACTTGGATTTCACTTTGTGTGAAATTAACATCTACACTCCGGCATTTTTTTTCCGATCTAGTTCCATGGATTATTGTTTTCCATCATTTGTTTTTCAGTCTATGTTGTTTTAATGCATGAGTGTGTCTCTAGCATGCATCACACAGTTAGGTTTGGGGTTTTGTTCCAATGTGCCCGTCTGTGTTATTCCTGTTATTGTGTTAATTTTTCATGGCTGCTTCCATTCTATTTTCCTTTTGTTTAACTATGCTTCCAGGGAGGTGTATTATGTCCTTTGGACTCTAGTGATGTTTGCATTGTTGTGTCTGTTTAGGGTTCTCAAAAATTATTTTCCGTAATGCTGGTTTGGTGGTTATGGATTTCTGTACATTCTCTTTGTTTTGCAGGATTATATTTTACATTCAGCCCTAATGGCTAATTTTTTGGGTTATAATCATCTTGGCTGGGACTTGCTTTCTTAGCAGATGGTAGTTGAAAAACTTCACTCTCAGTTCTCTTGACTTTTAAGTTTTTTTTAGAAATCTGGCACACCGATAGGCTTACCTTTCTTACTTTTTTCTATATTTGCTTTCTTTGCTTTTGTTTAAACTTCGTTACTTAACTTTGTAATTGCAAAATTCATAAAAAGCTTTGCCATATTTGCTACCCCTTGTTGACTATCAAGGCTTCAATGAAAATGTTATCATATCACCTGGGTATATGCACAAGCAATGGATAGTTTACCAACAAATCTCTTCAGTCAGGAACATTTTGCAAAATTCATATTCTGCTACACAACTGAATTTATCTAAACTCAGACTTTAAAATACATTTTAAAAAATTAACACTTATTGCATCCATTTACCCATAAAAGCCTCTATTTTATCCTACTAGGAGTTATTCTCATAAGTGAAATAACTCAGACTCATGTGTAAACACCGTATTGCCTCCCTAGTTTAGCAGCCTGAAAGAGTAAATAAAATCTGAAAATTACAACAGATATTGTGAAAGGGAAATAAACTGCTCAAATAGAGAGGAACAACTGGAATGAGGGAAAAGAGAAGAAAAAGAAAGAAGGGTTATATATACTGCTAATTTCTATTGCTTTGTTGAAAGGAAGAGTTAATGTGTAATTGTTTGATCAATCTCACATGAGTAACCATTTCGAAGATATCAGTATGTAATATACCAACCATTGTTAATTTCCTATTGCCTTCTTTTCAAATTCTGCATCATTTCTATAGTTTTTGTGTTGTTTATGCCTTTGTTTTTGTTACTTTCATCTATATCTATATCTATGTGAATCTTCTGTATATATATATATATATATATATATACACACACACACACAAAGATAGCTGTGTATTGTTTATTGAGAATAAGAGTTAATGCTTAAATTTTTTCTCTTGCCCATTTTCCTATTCTTATATCTGGTAATTGGAACAACTAATTTGAAGACAACAATATGCAATAGAACAACCATTATTGAATCCCTATCATCTTGTTTAATGAAGCTCTGTGTCATTTCTAATGTTTTTTATTACTTGTTTTTGTCTTTAATTGTTTGCATTGTTAAATCTGATAATCTGAGCAACTTCATTGGAGAAAATCATATATAATACACCAACCACTGTTAATTCTTATCATCTCGTTTTGAAATCCTGTATCGTTTTCATTGTTTTGTGTTTTTTTGTCTTCATTGTTGTTCTTTTGTTATTCTTTCTTCTTGATTTAAAGTACAAATAGATATATATAAAACAGTTATCACTGCTAAGCCTAGTAGAATAGTTCTGAAGGGAAACTAAAAATGTGCACATTGAATGTAATTTGAGGCAGACAAAGAAGAATTTACCAGTTTAACCTACATCGACATATATGTTCTCATGACTTTTTAAATGAATTTTAACAAAGTGAACAATTTTTTTGCCTCTTGTGGAGTCCCTGGTTCTATTTTTCAAGTTGTGACACCTTGAGTAAAGCAATGAAATACTGAGCATAGAATATTTATAGAAAAAATTGGGTATTTCGACTCATTGTTACTGAAGACTACTTCAACAGTTTTTCTTCTATAAGGAACATTATCAGAAATCATATATGGGATTTATTTTGGCTTATGTTTTATAAAAGATAATATGCCAGTGGCAAAAAATTCAAGATAGTCTCCCTTATAAAGCATTTAAAAATGAAATACTGCGCTAAGTTGGTTTCCAAATTTAGGAAATGACATAATGCATCTTTTGAGGCCTGGGATCCATTAAAACTATGCTGCTATTTCCACTTTTAATACAATCTAATTGTAATCTGGAGTAGATCTTTTGACAATATCAAGAGGCTGATAAAAATAATGTTAAAATAGTGGGAATGGACAAAGAAATAACAAATCCAGTAACACTGACCAAACTTGATCAGTTAAGTAATACGAAAAAGTTAGACACACTGGTTCAGTGTCAGCAGGGGGCTCGAAGAAACTAGGAAATGAGTGAAGTATCCTAATTGTGCCAGTTAACAGTCTTAACAATCCATGGTTTGATGGCTCACTCAGGAAGGGCTACTTACCCCAGCTGTTTGGTGAAGGGCATTGTGCTGGGCTTGCTGCCTATTTTCCTGTCTTTTATCCAAGAACACTTAGGACAGACTAAGTACCTCTCAAGGTGACCTTAAAGAAGAACTCACCCAATCACAAAGCACCCCCCAAAATCTGTAAATGATCGCATTCTAAGCAATGTATTAATCTCTTTGATGTAGAGTATAGGCTTATAAAAATAAAACCCAGGTGTGCATATATTTGAACTATTTCCTCAGTTGATAAAACATTTTTTGAATAAACCTCACCTTCCATCTCAAATTACTCCTTCTCTTAGTCTTGTACTTCAAACTAAGGCATCAGGGTAGTTAAGAGCTTTAGGAGTATTTTTATGGAAGGGAAAAGTGGGTTCATTTACGAAGAATAAAGATTTTATTCTGATGCCTTTGCAAAGCTTTGAGAGTTGTGATATGACTGAGTGAGAATTATTCTCAAAGCAAATATCCTTCAAGATAACAAAGTATTCATTTTCATAGGATACTCTAGCATATTAAAACTTATGAAGCCTAAGACAAGCAAGCAGCAAGTTAATGAAAATCAAAACTGAGAATTCTAATATTTCCACATAGTATTACTCTCCACAAAATGTAAAAAGGCTCCTAGTTTTTAGCTGGAACTATCTCTAACCTATAAGTTACATTCATGTGACCAAACAAGACACATATTTGGGAGACTAGGCAACATAAGTGTAGAAAACTGCCCTTCACAACCCCTTCTTCAAAGGTTAAGCAATTAACTCAACATCCTTTTGGAGGTGGAAGATGAATATGGATTAGTAGGTCCTACAGGTAGAAAAAAATTATAATTGACATATTTTAAACAGACTGTGGTGGGTGTTATTTGATATAGAAACTCAATGTATTTCTTTTCATCACAAACAATCCATGTAATATGGATCTACACAGTACAGGAAAAAACTCTAGAAACATTTTCTTTTTTTTTTTTTTTGCATGATCACTAGGTCCTCTAAAAAGTCTTTACAAATGCTTGAGTAGAAGTATCATACACTATAACGAAATGCTTGAGTTCTTCAACACACTGATCAACTATGTCCCATAAACTCTGCCTGACTGCAAACTGTATAGACTTTTCTAGCGAAGGATCATTGTTAATTAACATTCTCACCACCACCTGACAGTTTCACTGTATTTTCAGTAAGCCTATTCGATCTCTTCCATTTTTGATGCTATTGCATTGGAGCACCAGATGACTAAATGCAAATAATTTTTTAATCTTTCCTGCACTGGGCTCTGTTTCCTCTGGCTTTTTGGTGCATAATGGTGCTGCAGGCTGCACCTGGACCTCAAAAATCCCAGACAAGTTGTTCTCCTCTGATGTCTTGAGCTTTTCCTCAGAGGGCTTTCTTTCAGCCTCAGCAGGTCCGTTTTTAGTTTTCCTGCTTGGTTCATATAACACCTTTGATGAAGGACCTGCTGTTGGACTTGAGACTGAAGTGTATCTTGATATTTTCAAAGACTGGACCTGTGTCTCTTTACTTCTATGCTGAGATTGGTGCAAAGAGTATGGTCTGTTTTGGACTACATAGTAGCTTCTGCTACTGACACTAAAGACAGTTCTGTTGAGTATGGTGTCCTTTTGGCCTACAGGTGATTCTCGTAAAAGAGGAGGATCCCATGCAGGAAGAGACCGGTATCTCATATAATGGGAAGAGTAGACACCTTTTCTTCTAAAGCACTCTCTCATGCACTTGGAATCACTCTGGAAGCTTGCAGAATGATCAGCTCTTGACCACTGATAGCAAGATTCATTACCTGTGTGAGGTGGACCACTTCTTTGATAATGAGAATAACTGCAGTTCTTGTCATGATATTCTTGGTAACCAACATCATTGCAATAGCTACTATAGCTTCCTTCACCAGGTCTGTCTAGCAGCGATGGTCTCTTTTTCAGTAGTGGTGGTACCTTTGGCACAATATTACCTACTTCATGGCCCTTTTGGCCTATGGGTGATTCTTGGTAACAAGGAGGATCCCTTGTATGAGAAGACTGGTCTCTCATATAATGAGAAGAATAGCAACTTTTTCTTCTAAAGTCATCTCTCATGTGCCTGTAGTCACTCTGGCTGCTTGCATAACGATCATATCTTGACAATGGTTAGCCAAATTCATCTCCCCGAGGCAGACCACTTCTTCAATCATGAGAAAAACTGTGGATATCATCATCTTCTTGGTAACCAGCATCACTGTAACATCTACTGTAGCTTCCTTCCCTTGGTCTGTCTAGCAGTGGTGGTCTCTTTCCTAGTAGGGGTGGTCTCTTTCCTAGCAGGTGTGGTCTCTTTCCTAGCAGGAGTGTTCTCTTTCCTAGCAAGGGTAGTCTCTTTCCTAGAAGTGGTGGTTTCATTGGCACACTGTTAAGTACTCCATGGCAGCCATCACTGGGATGACTCTGAGGAGGTACTCATTCTTCAGGTAGTCTTTCATAGTCCTATTGTTCCTCGGACCACATGTCATATCTTCTATCAGCCACGACTCCGTCGGACCACACGGCCAGCTAACACAGCACTCCCAGAGCCACCACCAACACTGCCACCGCTGCCTCTGCCTCAGTGGTCACTGGGGCCACTCTACAAGGAGGCACTTCCAGCGCCCATTGTCATGTCAGCCTCTAATGCTTTCCTTCTGTCTTTATTACGAATGTCTAGAATTTTGACTATGATGTCTTATGGAGTGTTTTCTGATCATATTTATTTGGGGTTAAATGCCTCATTTTCTTGAGAGTACATTTCAGTCTCCAAATTTGGGATATTTTCTGCAAAGATTTTTGCTAAGAGATTTAAATAACATTAGTTTTCTTTCCTCCCCATTTTGACTTGGAAACTTCATCAGTTTGGTCTTTCACAGTCATCTAGCTCTTGTGGCTACCTTTCACGTATTCTTGTTTTTATAATACCGCTGATTAAGTGATCTGTTATAGTCATCTTTGGCATGGAAGTGCTTTGAAACTTACAGAATTTGGTTCTTGCCACAGTTTGATTGAAATTTTGTTTTGTTATTCATCATTTGTTCAGTACACAACACATAAGCTTAGACGTGTTGGTGTTGACCGTCTTGCAACTTGCTACCGCGTTCTACCCAAAACATTTTGCTTTTGATACTTGTGCTTTCTGAAAACAATCAATGGCAAGTGTCAAAGTAGCAGTGACACCATTCCTGTATTCTGGTCCAGATACCCTCTCCCTGATTGGCTGTATCTACAGGCATGATTATGAATTGAATTTCTAGGATTTGTGCTTGATTCCTTTTCATGATCACTAAATATTTTTTTTGTCCAAGATATGGCACTCAGGACCTTCACACTCAGCTACAACCCAAGTCATTTATACACTTTCTTTTTTTTAGGTTGAGTACTGCTCTGTCCATGAGTTGCTTGGGCTAGGTTTGAACGTGCCATCCTTCTGCCTCCATCTCACCAGTACTGGAAATTCAGGCATGTGCTAACTGCATGGCTGATTCTGTAGCTCTTTGATAAGGTTGTCATTCATATTCCTCTTCATTGTCTGTAATGCAATCAGTATTTTGTGTCTGCTTCAATCTCATGGAATATCAGATTAATAAAATGCTTTGTCTGTTTATGTCTTTTTGAGGCTCATGGTACTGCTTGGTAATTTCTTTATGTATTATTCCTTGATCTCTTTCAGTTTTACATGTCTTTCTTTTTTTTTATTTTAGAAACATAAAAGTACAAAACATATTGACAAACAGACACCCATTATCATAGAAAATAGTACAATCACAACTAATCTATAGACAAGGTGATATGGTCTCAACAGTAGTTGTTGCTTTATCCATTGATATCTTCAAATTGTAGATGTATAGACCCATATACAGACATGCAAATTTAGTCAGACAGTTGATCCTCTCAACAACAGAAA
>PVLD010030848.1:0-10223 GCA_004027595.1 Dinomys branickii
ATTTTCCCAGAAGATCTAAAAACATCATATCACTCTGATATATGTGCACCCATGTTTATAGCAGCACAATTTGTAATAGCTAAAATGTGGAAGCAACCCAAGTGCCCATCCACAGAAGACTGGATTAAAAAATTGTGGCATTTTTATACAATGGAATATTATTCAGCTATAAAGAAAGACAATTTTGGGAACTTTGAAGACTGCTGCTTTTCATGTAGTTTGACGCTATGGGTTTGTACATTTTTCATATATGCAAGCAGTGTGGAGTCTTTCTTTGGTGCTCATATTGAAGCCTGTTGACTCAGCCCGTTGTCAGGATCACATGGTGCCTGCTCGGGCCACTAGGACTCACGGTGCTCTCAGGGAGTTTCAGGGTGGGAGCCGAATCCTGGTAACTCAGCTCCTGCTTCCTGCTTGGTGTTGGAGTGAGAAGGGCATGGGGCCCTGTATCCCGCTTCCGTCTGCAGCTCACTCTTTCTGTTGTGCTCCAGCTCCCTTTTGTTTTTTGACTGGATCTCTGGGAATTACTGTGGTCCTAGAGTCGCTCCACTGCTTTCTGCTACTCTTTGCTGGTATTTGCTCACACCGTGTAGAGATCATATCCTCAGGGCAGGCATAGAGCTGGGTGTGGTGGGCTGCTCACTGGTTGCCTTGACTCCAGCCTGCCTCAGGGCACTGATTAGAAAGATTTCTGCAGAGTGGGGATTCTGCTTCAGTGGCCTTTGTAACTTCCTGTCCTCATACTGGATTCGACTACTCCTTCTGACCACCACTGCTTCCTTTTCGGGCTGTGATTTCTTAACGATTTCGAACCAGCTCTCAGGACTATGCTCTCCCCTGGCTGACTGGGGATGCTTCCGCGAGCAGGGGCCTCTGAGGCCGAAGCGGTGAGGGCCAGAACTAGGGAGCGGGCTGAGGATGTGGATGGAGCGGTGGCTTCCTTCCCCCACCTCCTCTTGCTCTAACTGCGCCATGGCGGCCCACCGCGCCTTTTCTCCAGGGGAGGTCTAGTTTGCTTTTTCTGAGAGTTTCAGTTTCCATTTCAGATCTTTCCTGTGTTCAGGGAACCAGGGCACCCATTTCTTTCCGTGTCTTTCTCATGTTGCTGTATTTCGGTATCTGGTTGTCGATCCTCTCGGGGGATCTTTCTCTGCTGCTTACCTGGTTGCCATCTTGCCGGAAGCTCCTTTCAGAAATTGTATTTTAAATAGTGTATTTCAAAGATAGGTAAAGAATGTTCTATTTGGCTCCACCGTGAGCTGGTCCCCCACATGCAGGCTGTGTGCCTGGTGACCTGAGCAGGCCTGTGCAGGGCAGGCAAAGCGGGTGGCTTTATTCAGGACGAGGACGTGGGACTCCGCCTGACTCAGAGTCACTCAGGCAGTGTGCTCAGTGAGGTGGGCTCACGAAGAACAGGGCTGGGGGAGAAGGTCAGTGAGGCTGCAGCATGTACCTGCCTGTGACCTCGGTCACACCAGAGGCTGAAGTCACGGAAAGATGGCGAGTTTGAGGCCAGCCTGGGCAGCTTACCAGGCTGGTCTCAAAATTCAAAGGGGCTGCGACTGTCATTCAGTGGCACAATGTACTGGGAGTCCATCTCTTAGTGTCAGGAAAAAGAAAAGTGGTTTCGCTTTCTGTGTTTGTGGTGCTGGGGCCTGAACTCAGGGCCTTGAGTGTGGCAGGCAGGTGCTCTTGCAGGGAGCCTGGCAGTTGCTGTGAGAGTGCTCTGTCGACCCCATGTGGGCCCCAGTTCTCTGTGTCCATCCCCTGTGCCGGAGGAGGGTGGTCGTGAGCAGCACTTAGAGGCCTGGGCAGGTCTGTCTGGAGGTCAGAAAGACAGGTGTATTTGAAGGGTAAAGAGCTGCTGGCGGCAGAGTTGAGGGAAGGGTGACGGGGTGTGTGCGGCGGGGCCGGTGGCGCGTGCCTGTGACCCCAGCTGCTTGTGAGGCTGAGGTGGCGGGAGCATCACAGCCTCGAGGCCAGCCTGGGCAACTTAGCAAGAGCCTAACTCAGAAGGAGAAAACAGCCCTGGTAAGAGCCCTGGGCTGGCAGGTGCGGTGCCCTGGGTTCGCCCTGGTACCACAAAGGGGAAATGGAGGTGGGTCACGGACGATCGGGGCCTGAATGTGTCTGATGAAAATGTAAATAAAACAATGTTTAAATCTGTTTATTTTGTTTTTTATATTATTATTTTCTGTTTTGTGAAAGAGGCTTTTTGCCTGAAAAAATATTTCCAACAGTAATAACAGGCAGTGTGTTTAGGGAGGTGATGTTTCCATGAGCACCTTTGTATCTGGAGTGGGTGTGCTCTGCGCTGTGTCTGAAGGTGACTCCCGCCTTCAGTTCTGTGTTTCTTGGCTCCTCCTGGAAGGGAAGCCTCATTGCTTTTCTCTGTTTGTGCTCCCTGTGCCTGGCCTGTATAGGTTCTTTCCTCTTGTTCTCCTGAATCTGCTGTGCTCTTTAGGTTGGCCTCTTCTCCTGTGAGCCTTTCTGCTTTCCCAGGTTCTTCCTGCTGAGGAGTCAGGTGCTTTTTTACACCTTTCTGGTCATTTAGAGCCTTAATCTGGTTAATCATTTAGAACTCTTCTTCCCCTGTACACATTGTGCCCTGTCAAGGACTTTTGAATATTATGAATTTGATTTCCGTGCTGGACCTGTGTATTTCAATTAAATTCAGTGTAGTTTCTCAAGTGTTTGTTTGTTTGATTGTTTTTAAAGTACGTTTGTGATACTGACAGATCCTCTCAGAATGCTTTACATCTGTAAACTAAAGATACTATAACTGGAGTCTACTTACACTTACATGTCAGTGTGAAGTACAAATAACCCATATTGGTTACACAGTCATGTGTTCTCCGGTGGATTTCAGTTAGATTTATTCAGTAATAAACATGTAAAGAGAAAAGATGTGTTTGACTTACAGTTTTGCGTATTTTACTCCACAGCAGGTTGCATCTGTGGCAAGAAAGTGTGTCTTTATAGGCCATGGTCTAGTGTCTGGGCAGCCCAGAGAGAAGAAGGGGTTCAGCATCCCACAGTGCCCTGTGATGTCACAGCCCCTGGGACCTGAGGACCTCCCAGCAGGCCTTGCCCACTCAGGGCCCCACCTCCTCCCGGAGCCCTCTCTGGGAGCAGGTCTTCACCTTCGGGACCCTGGGACAGATTGAGGGCCCGCCTGCAGCAGAGAGTCATCACTGCGAAGCACTGGTGTCGCCTTTTGTTGCTATAGTTTTTAAAGTAGTGATGTTGTTTGAGACTCCTGTGATAGCTCACTGTAACACAATCTGAAGACAGTGTATAATTTCTGTTCAGGACTCAGGTATAACACAACATCAAGTTGTGTTATTTGGCATCTGAACTTAGTTAAAAAAGTAATTTATTTTCATATCTGAATTACAGGGAGTTGGGCCAGGGATATAGCTCAGCGGCATAAGTGCCTGCCTGGCAAGGACAAGATCCTGAGTTCGATTCTGGGTACCAAGAACAAACAAACAAACAAAAAAAATGAATTAAAAGGAGTCATTGAATCCTTGGATGAAAGTGTTTGACATTAGAAGATACATAAAGTTACAATTTTTGACCTGGGATTTAATAAAAACATAATTTGTTATTCATAGTTTAAAAATCTTGGCTCATAGAGCCAGATGTGGTGAACGCCTGTAATCTCATTTGGGTGGCTGAGGCAGGAGGATCTTGGCTAGTTCAAGACCAGCCTGAGTTGTTGAGTGTGTGCAGTGCCAACCAACACACTCTTTGTAGCAAAGACCCTTTCTCAGAAAAACCCAAAAAACAAATGAACAAACATATTTGTTTACAAAGTGGAGATTATCAAATGTTACTTAAAAACCATATTATCATGTCAAAAACATTCATGAGCAGCATTATTTTGCTTCAAACTGGAAGCAACCAAAATGTGTCATAGCAAAGTAGATAAATTATTCTAATGTACGGGAAGGAGAGTAATGGTCTGCTGACTGGTGTAACAGTACGGGTGCAGCTCACAGATGTGGTACTGAGCAGGTGGGCAGAGTAGCACAGCCTGTATGTTTCCTTTATGTAAGGCCCCAGAACACAGAAGTTTCTAGGAAAGTGGTTGTTTGTGGGTGTTACTTCAGAGAGTACAAGGATTTTTTCTGTTAAGAATGTCCTGGTGTTTGATCTGGGTGATAATCATATAGTGTGTTTTTCTTGTCAAAATTTACCTCTGGCAGCATATTTATGATGTATATATTTCATAAAAGTATCTCAGTGACAGAGCATTTTTTCCTGTAAATATAAAACTTCATCTGATCCATTAAAATGTATCTACAATATCTGTTCTAGGGACGAAGGAATGTTACAATCTATTTTATTTTCTATATTTGGGTCCTCTTCTCGAACAAAAAGCAGTTGTGAAAAGTGTCCTTTTTGTCTTCCTTGTTTTGAATATGTATTGGTGCCATTTTGGATGTGGGGGCTGTTGAGAAGGCCCTCTCATGCCAGTGTGACCTCACTGATCCAAGCAGTGAGCTCCTGCCTTGATAAAGCTGCAAGGCAAGCGGATGCTTGTTTGAATACATTTGCATATTGCAATCTCATTCTGCGTGTGTAGGACGCAGCTTCTGCATGTGAGCATATACATTACCGGATGGAAATCAGGTTGCAGAGTGGCTGCATTTAACTCAGTACCCGTATGTATGCAGTGTACTGTTGGTTCTTGCTTCATCCATTCTACCACTGTTTCTCTTGATGGGTGAATTGGGGCCATTACTGGTGGTTGTAACTGGTATGTATCAACACCACTGTCATGTTTCTTAGCTGCTGTTGCCTCCCTTTTCCCCATGTTTAATTGCTTGCCTTGCCTGGTGGATTCCTTCTGTTGGGATTCATGGAGTTAAAATCTTTAGTTCTTCCTAGAATGTTCTACAGAACATTTTCAAGTGCAAGTTTTATGTTCATCAGTTTCCCTCAGGTGCTTTTGTCATGGTATTTTATTTCTCCATCAATTTTGAAAGATAGAATTGTGGGGTACATCAGTATGGCTTGGAGGTTTTATTTTTAGGGTTTGAAATACTTCACTCCATGCTCTCCCTTAACTTGAGGGTTTGTATTAAAGTCAGCTCTGATTCTGATGGGCTTTCCTTTATAGGTGATTTGTACCATTTTCTCTTAATAGCCTTCCTTCATTCATTTATTTTCCTTTTGAGAAAGGGTATCACTAGGGAGTTCAGGCTGGTCTTGAATGCATTTTGTAGCCTAGGCTGGCCTCATACAGCCATCCTCCTGCCTCAGCCTCCCTAGTGCTGGGATTACAGGCTTGCACCACCACACCCAGCTCCAACAGCTTTTAATATTCCTGTGTTGAATTTCTGGAGTCTTGACTGTTTTATGCCTTGGGAGATATTATTTTGATCATGGATAATTGGAGTTCTGTATGCCTGCATCAAAATCTTTTTCCCTGCTAGGGAAGTTTTCTGCCATGACTTGTGTATACAGGTTTTTTTTATGTCATTTGCACTTTCTCCCAGTGAGATGGTAAATATTCACTTGCCACCTTTCACCATATGAACCAGATCGGTGGTTATGTCTAGAACCAGAAACTTGTATGAAGTGAATAAGCCCTCAGTATAGCAATTTTACCCTCATTTTAGAAAATTTAAAAGGGGTTTGGGGAAAAATAGGGAAGTAGAAGAAGAGGAAGAGACTAGAGGCAAGGCTGGAGGACAGCTGACATTGCAGAGGAGGGAAGGAGAAAAGAAAGAAATAATAACAGAACCGAACAACAACAGCAAAAAAACTACAAACCATGTTTGCCTTGACACAAAATAAATAATAAAAAACAAGGGAGAAAAAATGAGAAAAAGTATGGTGTGTCTCTGTTGTCTCTGGTAGCAGTGTGGCAGACGGGTACAGGTCCTAGCAAGGCAGCTATACCTTTGCAGTGGGGTAGTAGGCAGTGCCTGGGAGCCCTCACCTTTAGTTCCACCATCCTTGAGTCTGGTTTCTGGCTGTGGGGCAGAAGCAGACTCCTCAGCCTGCAGCAGCCCATGTGCCCCCTGGCTCCCCCTTGGCTCCCTGATGTCCTGCTTTCTGGAATCTGACCCCCACCCTGGGAACTGCTATCTGCGCCAGCAGGTGCTCTCAGTTCTAAGCTCAATTGGCCCCTTTGCAAGATGGCTCCCTGCCAGTCATGCTCCCCTGGAGGAAGCCTGAACCTGAGTACCTCATCAGCCACTGCAGTCCCCTGAGTCTGCTGCTCCACTGCACTGGTGTGCTTCTCCTTGGAGGCCTCTAGGGTGGCAGTAGTTGCCATGGGTCTGCAGGATCGAGGCCCCCCCACCCCCATGCGGTGAGTCCTGACTCGGAGAAAGTGCTGCCTTCCACCACCTTGTCCTTCCTTGAAGTCTCTTTCTGCTTTTCCCCTTGGCTTCAATTCTCGCTTCAGATCCTTCCTGGGTCCTGGGGACCCAGCTCCCTCCTCCTTTTCCTCTTGTTGCTGTGTTTTAGTGTCTGGACACCAAATCTCCCAGAGGCTCTTTCTCTGCTGCTCAGTACTCTGCCTTCTTGCAGAAGTCAAGCTCTTATTCTTAAAAGCATGCTTTCAGGGGTTGAAAGCACAGGTCAGTGCCAGAGTGTTTGCTTTGCCTGAGTGAGTTCCCATGTTTTGCCCACACCACTGCTCCCCTCAGCACGAATTTCCATTGGCATGGTTATCTGATTTCCCAGCCTTCAGCAAGTTTTCGCCCAGAATGTTATTTGTTTGTTTGTTTGTTTATTTATTTATTGTGTTTTTGAGACAGGGTTTTGCTATGCAGTTGAGCTGGCCTTGAGCTCACTTTATAGCCCAGGCTGGGCTCAAACTCGCAACCATCCTTCTGCCTCAGCTTCTCGAGTAACTGGGATTACAGGCGTGCACCACCTTCCCTGGCCAGAATGTCTTTTAGTCACAGGTAAACTCTCAGGCATGGGAGTACATTTTTTTAGCCTGGTGAGGAACAACAGATAGATAATATGGGAATCCTAAGGGGAGCAGAACATTAAATGATGGTTTTCTATTGGCTTATTTCAAACTGGGGGAGAAATTTCAGTTCCAGAATCTTTAGAAATAGTAAAATATGAAGGTTGGGGTTGGAGCACTAGCAGTTTATATTCTGGATATTGTAGTGTAGCTGGGGCTGAAGAAGAACCGTTTCTACCAGACGTTTGTGTTCTGTTAACAAATACTGCCTAGCGTGGAAGTTTTTTCTTTTTGGATTTTTGAGACAGAGTCTTGCTCTGTAGTCCAGGTGATCTTTGAACTCCAGATGTTCCTGCCTCATCGTAGGCATGTGCCACCATTCTTTCCCCTTTTTTTTGAGACAGGATCTTGCTATGTAGTGCAGGCTGGTCTCGAACTCACAGCAATCCTCCTGCCTCAGCCTTTCCCGTGCTGGGCGTCACTTACTTGTACCACCGTCCTGGGCTTTAAGAAATACATTATTTAAAGTAGGTTTGTCTGATTTTTGAGAGAAGTGGTAACAGTAAAAAAACTATAGTGATGTGACAAGCAACAATATTTTATTTTCCCATTACATTTATATTAATTTCAATTGATATAACCTAATTGCTAATTTTTATAATTGTGTAGTTATGCAGTTTATCTGAAGTGCTTTGGGCTTAAAATGTTTCAGATTTTAAATATTTTTCAAGTTTTGGAGCATTGCTGAAGGCAGGTGTGGAGTCATCTTGTGGTGTGTCTCGGCAGCCGTCAAGAAGCTGAGTTTCAGAGCTCTTATGGTTGGGGTTTTGGATGTTCAATTTAGCAGTATTTTGAAAGTTAACAGTACTTGTACAATTTCATTGGCGAATTCAGAACATGATTTTGATTGTATTTGAGGGTTCCTAGAAAATACACAGCATATTATTTTCAAATGTATTGTACTGAAACTACAATTTCAGACTCTGGTCTATTAGTAATTCATTTATTTCTTCACATTCTTCATAATGTATTGGTGTTTAAATAGTGTTTTTCTCCCACTCATTTCCTGAAACATTTTATTCGAAATATTCATCTGTGTATTTTAATTTTCTTCTTATAATCACTTTTTACTGTTTTATTGTTCTTCGATTGCAGCATTGGAGGCTGAATTTGGGGCCCTAAACATCCTAGGCATGAGTGCAGTACCATTCAACTGCCCTCCCAAGCCAGTGTTTTATGTAATCAGCTTCATATAAATTTACCCGTATAACTTCTCTCAGTGTTTTATTTTGAAAGTTTTCAAACATACAGTAGTGTGGAAAGAATGCTATAGCGAATGTCCTTATTTTTATACCTTAGATCCAACTGTTGCCCTGTTATTTATTCTGCAGTTACTCATCTACCCACCCTACTGACCCTCTAATGTTCTGATGCACTTCAGAGTAATTTGTGGGCCAAAGCACCTCTTCCCACTAAGAACTAAACTTGGATATTCCTGGGTCGAGTGCAGTGTTCTTTGTTGTCTATTTGGCACTATGTTGTGTGCCATGGCTGCCCGGCCCCGTTATATCTTTGAGACAGCGTCTTACTAAGTTCCCAGGCTGCCCCCAAACCTGTGCCCCTCTTGCCTCAGCCCTCTGAGTAGCAGGAGTTATAAGTGTGTGCCACTATATCTGGTCAAGTGCAAAGCTATTTAGTGCTCTGGCTGAATTTTAGGTGAGTAATGACTCCCTGTGTAGAAGTACTCCAGGAGATGTTTTAATTCCTTGTCTGACAAAACTGCGAAAGCTTAACTTTCTCTTTGTTTTTTGGCCCTGGAGACTGAACCTAGGGCCTTTGCCCAGAGCTTCCTGCCCATGTTTACATTTTGAGGCCAGGGGTTTCTGAGTTGCCCAGGCCGGGCCTGCAGGGGCAGCCTCCAGGGTGCGGAGATCACTGCTGTGCGCTGGCGCTCTGGGCTTTTCCTGGTGGTTTCTTGCTTTTTATTTTTTGAGACAAGGTCTCACGATGCAGTTCTTGCAGGCCTCGAACTCAGGGTGGTCCTCAGCCTCCCTGGTGCTGGGATTACAGGCGTGCACCCCCACACCCAGCCATACCAGGCTTGACTTCCTGTTTAGCTGTTTTCAGAGACACGCAGTATCTTCTTGGCCAAGTTCTGTAGTAATAACGTCCTCACTTTTTTGTGGGGGGAATGCCAATATTCAGCTTTATTGTCCTTGAAAACCTTTGGAATGACTCAGAAACCACCAGTATTTCACTGAAGAATCAGGGAGTGAATCAGACATGTAGGTGTGACAGTAGAAATAGTTGTCATAAAATGTGAGGGATTGTGTTGAGGAAACGGTAGAGCCTGGGAAGTCTACCAGTTTCTGTATTTTGTTTAGGTGCATTTTGTGTGGAATATTTCTCGTGAAAAAGCGTGTGATGACAAAATTAAGATAAAATCCAGATAGCAAAACAAGGTTTATGATACGTGTGTGATGCTCGCGCTGCGCCAGGTGGTTTGCCAAACGCACAGAGTGGAGGAGGGAAGACGGCGGAGCCGCGCAGGCTCGCGCAGGCTCGCGCAGGCTCCCGCAGGCTCCCACAGGCTGTGCGCTGGCCCCTCGTGCGCTCGCACTGGCCTCCCGTGCTGGCTGGCTGGTGCCCCGTGTCGATTGTTTTTGATTTTTATGAGGAAAGTACGGTGTGAGTATATATTGTCAAGTTCTTAAAATTTTTTTTATTTTTGGAACTAGGAATCAAACTCACGACCTTGTGCTTGATTGAGCGCCACTGAGCTATATATCCTTAGCCCGGTATGAGTATATAAAAATAGAAAATTGGATCATTTTCTGAAGGACACATCACCCAAGAGACAACTGTGTTAATATTCTGATTGTATTTATTTATTTATTTTGTACGGGCAGTTGAACTCAGGACCTCGAGCTTGCCTGGCAGGCACTGTGCCACTGAACTATATCCCTGGCAATATTCTGATTGTAAATGTTACTTATGTAGAAAGCAAGCAACTAAAATTGGATTCAATGATGTAGATTGGGATATTTATATTCAAACCTATCATTTGAAATACTTGTTTTTGATTTTTTTTTTTGGTACCAAAAATCAAACTTACGATCTCAGGCTTGCCAGGCAAGCGCTTATGCTGCAGAGCTACATCCCTGGCCTTAAAATACTTGTTTTTGAAATAATGGTAATTTCAGCTCCCTGGAGTTGCCTGTCTTGCTCCCACTCCTGCCTCTTGGAATTAAACCCTGGGCCTTGCACACTGCTAAGTAAATGCTCT
>PVLD010030849.1:0-16395 GCA_004027595.1 Dinomys branickii
GACATATTGAAAAACCTTTTAGAGTTTTTATTAAAGAAGACCAGTAGAATCACTTATAATTAATGAGAGCCCTAGAGAATGAGAAGCAAGTTTGGATGGGTTGAAAGCATATATCTTCCCCTTTTAGGTACTGGAGTACTTATTCCCATATATTATGTATTCATTCCATATATATTCCATATATATATATTCTCATTGACTTTTCTGTCATTATATTCTATTGTTATCTGCCTAGGTATGGATTATTACTTATTTATATTTCTTCACACTGTATACATTGTTTTTGTATTTATCACAAAAAATTTCATCCATAATCTCTTCAAATGTTCTTTGTTTCATGTTTTTAGTATTAAGTTTCCCTGTCACAATATCTATTGTACTTTTGGTTTTTACTTACTCTTTCAGATTCTTACACTAAAGACAATATTATGTTTATATGTGTGGGTCTGATTTATTTCATCTATGAGTATGATCTCTAGTTGCATCCATTTACCTAAAAAAGCCTTGAGTTTGGGTGCCACCTGAGCAGTGCAACATTTGTGCGGAACTATTCTCGGGTAAGGCCTGCACCTGTGCTCTGACACTCCAGACCTTCTGCCAGGGAGGGAGCCTGGCCTGGGGTGCCACCAGAACAGCATTTGTGCGGAACTATTCTCGGGTAAGGCCTACACCTGTGCTCTGCTCCATGCCTTCCAGTTAGGAAGGAGCTTAGACTGGGAGGGCCCGTCCCTTTTGGTGGTTGAGACCTGCAGTGTGGAAACAGCCTCAGGCTCTGTGGTCCTTGGGGTTGGGAGGAGAGGCCTGCTCTCCCTTGACAAGCTTCCTCAGGATGCCGAAGCAGCAGCCCCTGCCTAACCACCATCAGCTTCAAGGCTGAAGTGCACATGCTTCCTGTCCATGGACTGGAGACCCTAGTACCAAAGCCCAGCACTCCCCCACCATCACAGGTGTGGTCTGAGCTGTGCACCCCAACAATTGCCTGGGGTTCCTGGGACCAGTGGTCCACAGTCTGCTACCACCTGGGATCAGTTTGATATCCAGGTCAACCAGGGTCCCTAGAGTCCTTTGTGAGCTGCCTGGGTAGTTTGTAGCTCAGCACTTCTCATCTGACATTCAAAATGACAAGACACAGGAGCAAAATGCAGTCTCAGAACACAACTCCACCCAGAACAAGTACAAGAGACAATGACATAGGAGAACTAGGCAGCCACATACCTAAAATTTCTGAAATGATTATATCTGAAGTAAAGAAACAACTCCATCATGCCATGGAAGAGATTAAGTCTGAAATAATCTCTCAGGCGAAAAATGAAATGAAAATAATACTGGAAGAAATGCTTCACACATACAGAGAAGAAACAGATAAAAGACTAGAAGATCAAAGGCAACAAATGGAAACATTACATGAGCAATTTAGGAATGAATTAGAATGCGTGAAACAGACTCAGAGACCTCCAGGAAATGAAAATTTCCATTGAAAGCTTGCAAAAGCGCTTGAAGGAAGCCAAAGATAGAATTTCAGATCCTGAAGACAGCATGACAGCTAACGACTGTGAAAGGAAGGATCTCTTAAAGTCATCAAGGAACCAGGAAAAATCAATCTAGCAGCTGCAAGATGAAGCAAAGAGGAATAATGTCTGAGTAATAGGAATCAGTGAAACACCAGGAGGAAACACAAATGACATAAAAAGAGTATTTGCAGAAATAATAGCAGAAAATTTCCAAGCATGGTAAAAGATACTGATGTGTAGTTAAACAACACATATAGAACACCAGTAGTCACAACCCAAGTAAAAACACACCCAGACATATAATAGTCAAGCTCCCAGAAACAGAAAAACAACACAATATTAAAAGCTGCTAGAGAAAAGAAGCAGATCACCTGTAAAGGAAAGCCCATCAGAATCACAACAGACTTCTCAACAGAAACCATGAAATCAAGAAAAGCTTGGAGTGAGGTATTACAGATTCTGAGACAAAACAGCTTCCAAACCAGACTGATGTATCCTGCAAAACTATCCTTCGCATTCAGTGGAGAAATAAAGTATTTCGATGACAAAGAACAACTGAAGAACTTCATGAATGCCAAACCAACATTACAAAAAGTACAGAAAGATATTCTAGACAGAGAAAAAAGAGACCACAATCTCAAGAAAAATCATAGAAAGGAACCCTTAAGCAGAGCAAGCAATTAAACAGATAGCAAAAGTAGGAAAGCAACAGGAAGTAAACAGCATGACAAGAATAAGCCAACATATAACTGTTATAACAATTAATGTAAATGGCCTCAATTCACCAATCAAAAGAAACAGACTGGCAGAGTGGATTAAGAGACAAAATCCCACAGTATGCTGCATACAAGAAACACACTTTACTCAAAAGGGAATCCACAGACTGAAAGTCAAAGGATGGAAAACAATTCTCCAGGCAACGGGTTCCCAGAAAAAAGAAGGGGTAGCAGTTATGTTTGCAGACAATGTAAACTTCAAACTGATAACAATCAAAAAAGACAAAGAAGGCCACTATATACTAGTTAGGGGAAAGCTGCAAGAGGAAGAGAAAACAATCCTAAACACATATGCACCAAATACTGGAGCACCAAACTATATAAGGCAAATCTTAAAGGACATAAAAAACCAAATAATCAATAACGCTATTGTAATAGGGGACCTAAACACCCCTTTGATGCAAAAAGACAAGTCAACTGGACTAAAACTTAGCAAAAATATAACATACCTGAACCAAATGTGTGAACCAATGGACTTCGTAGATGTATACAGTGTGTTCCACCCCACAACATCAGAATACACATTTTTCTCAGCTGCACATGGGACTTTCTCTAAAATAGACCACATTCTAGCCCATAGAGCATACCTACCTAAATGCAAAATAATTGAAATTATCCCATGCATATTATTTCACCACAGTGCAATGAAATTGGAAACTAATGAAAAAGGAAATTCCAAAAACTCCATAAACACTTGGAAATTAGACAACAACCTCCTGAATAACCAATGGGTCACACAAGAAATTAAAGAAGAAATTAAAAATTACCTACAAACAAACAAAAATGCAAATAAAACTTACAGGAATCTGTGGGACGCAATGAAAGCAGTCCTCAGAGTGTTATTTATAGCGATGAACTCACACATAAAGAAAACAGAAAGAGACCAATAAATAGCCTATGCTACACCTCAAACTTTTAGAAAAAGAACAAGTCAAGCCCAAAGCCGAAAGAAGGAAGGAGATTATAAAGCTTAGGGCAGAAATTAATGCAATTGAGATGAAGAAAATTCTTCAAAAAATAAGTGAATCAAAGATTTGGTTCTTTAAAAGAATAAATAAAATTGATAAACCACTAGGCAACCTTATAAAAAAAAAAAGAAAGAACTCAAATTCATGCAATAAGGAATGAAAAGGATAAAATCACTACAGATCCTGCAGAAATTCAAAGATCATTAATACGTACTTTGAGAATCTTTACTTGCATAGGATAGAAAACTCAGAAGAAATGGACAGATTCCTAGAAATGTATGAATTACCAAAGTTCAATCAGGAAGATATAAAAACCCTGAACAAACTAATATCAATTAATGAGATTGAAAATGTCATTAAAAACTTACCGACAAAGAAAAACCCAGGCCTTGATGGATTCACAGCAGAATTTTATAAAACATTCAGTGAAAATTTAATGCCAACACTCCTCAAAATGTTCAATGAAATTGAAAAGGAAGCAATTCTCCCTAACTCACTTCTAGAGGCAAGTATTATACTAATATCAAAATCAGAGAAGGACCCAAACAACAAAGAGGACTATAGGCCAATCTCCCTAATGAACATAGATGCAAAAATACTCAATAAAATACTAGCAAATAGAACGCAGCAAATAATAAGGAAAATTATACACTATGACCAGGTTGGATTTATTCCAGGAATGCAGGGATGGTTCAGTACTCGCAAATCAATTAATGTAATATACCATATCAATAGAGCCAAAAACAAAAGCCACATGATCATCTCAATAGATGCAGAAAAGGCTTTTGATAAAGTCCAACATGTATTCATGTTAAAAACCCTAGAAAAAATAGGAATAGATGGCCTCTACCTCTATCAAATCAAAGCCATCTATGACAAACCAATAGCCAACATCATACTAAATGAACAAAAACTGAAAACTTTCACTTTAAAGTCAGGAACAAGACAAGGATGTCCACTGTCACCGCTGCTATTCAACATAGTTCTGAGAGCATTAGAGAGAGCAATTAGACTAGGGAGAGAAACAAAAGAAATAAGGATAGGAAAGGAAGAGGTAAAACTATCACTATTTGCAGATGACATGATACTTTACATGGAAGACCCCAAAAACTCCACAAGAAAACTCCTGGAATTAATTGACAAATTCAGCACTGTAGCTGCATACAAAGTCAACACCCAAAATTCAATAGCATTCCTATACACAAACAACAAACAGACTGAGAGAAATTAAGGAAACCATACATTTTACAATAGCATCCAAGAAATTGAAATATTTAGGAATCAGTCTAACAAAAGAAGTAAAAGTTCTACTCAATGAAAACTACAGCACTCTGAAAAAAGAGATTGAAGAGGATTTCAATAAATGGAAAAACATACCTTGCTCATGGTTAGGAAGAACAAACATTGTGAAAATGGCCATACTACCAAAACTGTTGTACAGATTAAATGCAATTCCCATTAAACTACCATTAGCATACCTCACAGATCTAGAGAAAATATGCCTTAAATTCATCTGGAACCAGAAGAGACCCAGAATAGCAAAAGAAATTCTGGGCAACAAGGACAAGTCAGTTGGAATCACAATCCCTGACCTTAAATTATACTACAAAGCTACAGTAATAAAATCAGCCTGGTACTGGCTAAAAAACAGACATGAGGATCAATGGAACAGACTGGAAGATGCAGCTACAACCACAAACACACTCAGCCACCTAATATTTGACAAAGTGGACAAACAAACTCACTCGAAGAAAGATACCCTCTTTAATAAATGGTGCTGGAAAATTTGGCTCGCCTCTTGCCAAAGACTGAAAATAGACCCAAGTCTAACACCATGCACCAAACTCAAGTCAAAATGGATCACAGATCTCAATATTAAAATAAAAACACTAAATCTATTGGGAGAGAAGTAGGTAAAAATCTTGAAGACATAGCAGTAAGCAGAAAGTTCATGAACAAAAATCAAACTGTAAGGGATACACTTCAAAGAATCAGTATCTGGGACGTCATCTTACTGAAAAGTTTTTGCAATCTAAAGAAATCACCAGTAGAGTAAAAAGAAAACCCACAAATTGGCTGTCCCTCAGACAAAGGTCTTCTATCTAGAACATACAAAGAACTAAAAAGCATGAACCTGTCCAAATTCAAAGATCCAATCCACAAATGGGCATCTGAGATGAATACACACTTCTCAGATAAAGAAATACCAATGGCAAATAAATATATGAGAAAATGTTCTACATCATTAGTCATTTGAGAAATGCAAATTAACAGAACATTGGGATTTTGTCTCACCCCAGTAAGACTGGCCAGCATTAAAAAATCAACTGATGACATGCTGGAGAGGCTGTGGAGAAATAGGAACTCTTCTGCACTGCTGGTGGGAATGCAGAGTGGTGAAATCACTGTGGAGATCGGGTTGGAGATTCCTCAGCCAACTAGGTCTAGAGGTCCCATTCAACCCAGCTATTCCCCTTTTGGATATTTTCCCAGAAGACCTGAAAACATCGTATCACTGCGATACATGTGCACCCATGGTTATAGCAGTGCAATTTTTAATAGCTAAATCATGGAAGCAACTCAAATGTCCATCCGCAGAGGACTGGATAAAAAAAACTGGCGTTTTTACATAATGGAATATTACTCAGCTATAAAGAAAGACAAACTTGAGGCTTTTATAGGCAAATGGTCACAATCTGAGACCATACTCATAAGTGAAATAAATCAGATGTGCATGTGCAAATACTGTATTATGCCATTATTGTAATAACCTGAAAGTGGGAATATAAATTAGGAGGTATAAAAGGAAACTGCCCAAAAGTAAAGAGCAATTCGGATGAGGGGAAAGAGAAAAGGAAGAAAGGGATAGCTGTGTATCTCTGTATGTATATGCAGGACGGCTTAAATGGTTGCACTATTGTCTCATGTTGTTTTATTGTAAGGAACAGTCAATGACTAGTTGTTTGATCAATCTTGTATGTCTATATGTGTTTTCTTGAACATACACTTTGAAGTTATCAATATGTAATACAACAACCATTGTTAATTCCATCACCTTATTTGTAATTCAGTTTTTGTACTGTTCTTGTGCTACTTTGTGTCTGTTTGGTAATGTTTTTGTTCTTTTACTTATAAAATTAAAAAGCCTTAAGTTTACCTTTTTTCTAGCTGCATAATACTCCATTGTACAAACATATCACATCTTTTTTATCCATGCCTCTGTCAAATAAAAAAACTCAAAAATTAAGTTTAGTGGTACAGTTTAGAAGTACATAAAGATTCCATTCATCATAGGGAATTTGAATCTTTAAATGATATATTCTGAGTCGTCTTTTTTCCCATTCCCCTTCCTTCCCTTCAAACTTTCTTCCCCTCTTCATTTACAAAGCTTTGTTTCCATTTTATCATTTCCCCTTCCTCCTTTTCTCTCTTTCCCCTCCCTCATTCCCTTTTCCTTTTGAACAATTTCTTCCTATTTCAGAATATCTATTACACATTTTGCTTCTTATTTACAGTTTAATTTTCACACACCAGAGAGACAATGCAATATTTATAAAAATTTGTCCAATTTATTTCACTTAAAAGTATGGTCTCAAAGGCAATCCATTTGGTGAGAAGTGTCTCAAGATCATCTGTATTTATGGCTGAGTAATACTCCATTGTGTAACAAAAGTACATCTTTTTTTATCCATTTATCAGTTCATGGGCATTTGGGTTGCTTGTAAGATTTAGCTATCATAAACTGTGCTGCCATGAACATGGATGTGCCTATTTCACTGTGCTATGATGCCTTACTTCTTTGGGAAGGTACCAAGAACAGGAGAGCTGCATCAAATGACTGCTAGTTCAAGTTGTTTGAAGACTCTCAGCATTGATTTCCACAGAGATTGCACCAGTCTACATTCCCACCAACACTGGAGCTCCTCTTCCCCCACATCTCCACCAGCATTTGTTATTGGTTGATTTCTTGATAATAGACATTGTTTCTGGAATGAGATGGAAGCACGGTGTTGTTTTAATTTGCCTCTCTTGAGTGACCAGAGATGTTGAAGAGATTTTCATATATTTAATCCCCATTTGTACTTCTTCATCAGGGACATAGATATTCAACTCAGATACCCATTTTTGGATTGAGTGTGTAAATTTGGGGGAATCTTACTCTGTTAAATTCTTTATATGTCCTCCATATTAGTCCTTTGTCTGAAGAACAACCAGCTAAATTTTTTTTCTCACTCTTTGTTTGTCTTTTCACTGTGGGTGATTTCTTTTGCTGCACAAAATTTTTCAATATGATGTGATCCCAGTTGTTGACTCTTTGTGCAATTGGGGTTTTGTTCATGAAGTCCTTGCCTGCCCCTATAGCTTCAAGATTTCTACCTATTTTCTTTTCCAGAAAATTTAGTGTTTTTGTTTTAGTATTTAGATCTTTGATCCATTTTGACTTTAACTTAGTCCAGGAATCTAGTTTTAGTCTGCAGTGTGTGGAAAGCCAGTTTTCCCAGGACCATTTGTTAAAGAGGTTATCTTTCCTCTTGTGAACATGTTTAGTCCCTTTGTCAAAGATAAGGTGACTCAGTGTGTTTGGAGTTGTTTATGTGTCTTCTAATTTGTTCCACTGATCCTCAGAATTTTTTAACCAGTACCATGCTGTTTTTATCACAGGAGCTCTGTAGCATAAATTCAAGTCAGGGATTGTGATGCCCCCTCCTTTGCCTTTGTTGCCCAGAATTGTTTTTGATATTCTAGGTCTCTTCTGGTTCCAAATGAATTATAGGAATGTTTACTCTAGTTCTGTAAAGTATGCTAATAGTATTTGATTAGAATTGCATTAAATCTATACAATTTTGGGAGTATGGCCATTTTCACTATATTGGTTCTTAGTACCCAGCAGCAAGGGATATATGTCAACTTTTTGATATCTTTTTTAAGAGTACTGAAGGTTTCAGTGTACATATCTTTTACTTCCTTATTAGATTGATTCCTAGGTATTTAATCTTTTGGATGGTATTGTGAAAAGTATTGTTTCCATAATTTCTCTCTCAGTGAGTTTGTTGTTTGTGTGCAGGAATGATGTTGATTTTTAGTGCTGACTAACTATACAACTAAATTGGGTTATACAACTGAATTCTTTTTTAAGGTATACAACTGAACTTCGTTATTTAATCTACAAGTCTTTTAGTAGAGTTTTTGGGATCTTATATATAAAGTATCAGATCTTCTGCAAATAGTGGTAATTTAACTTCTTTCTTTAATGTCTTTATTCCTTTTATTTCTTTCTCTTCTCTAATTGCTCTGGCTAATGTTTCCAGAACTATATTGAATATGAGTGGTGACAGTAGATGTCCTTGTCTTGTTCCTAATTTTAGAGTGAAATCTTTTAGTTTTTGGCAGTTGGCCTGTCATAGATGGCTTTTATCAGATCGATGTAAAGACCATATATTCCAATATTCTGTAGATATTTTATCATGAATGGGTGTTGGACTTTGTCAAATGCTTTTTGTGTGTCTACTGAGATGATCACGTTGCTTTTGTCTCTGTTCCTATGGGGCATTATCTTCAGTGATTCGCATATGCTGAGCCATCCCTGATTCCTGGGGTGAGCCCTCCTTCTTACGGTGTGTCATCTTCTTGATGATTTGCTACATTCCGTTTCTTGTGTCTTTTTCAGGATTTTTGTGTCCATGTTCTTTAGGGAGATTGGCCTATAATTCTTTTTTTGGTTAGACCTCTCTCTGATTTTTGTGTGAGGGTAATACTTGCTCCCAGGAATAAATTTGTGAGTATTGCTTCCTTTTCAATTTCATTAGAGTTTGAGGAGTACTGGCATTAGATTTATCTCTAAATTTCTTGGAGAATTCAGAAGCGAATCCATTAGAACTTGGGCTTGTATTTGTGGGTAAGTTTTTAATTATATTCTTTATTTCATTGACTGATATTTTGCTATTTAGAATTTCTATATCTTCTTGAGTCAACTTTGGTAATTTATGTGTATCTAACAATCATATATATCTAACAATTTCTTCTGTGTTTTCCATCTTGTTAGAGTACAGATTCCTTTTTTTTTTCTTTTCTGAGATAAGGTCAGGCTGGCCTTGAGCTCCCTTTGTAGCCCAGACTGTTCTCTAACTTGCAGTGATCTTCCTGCTTCAGCCTCCTAAGTGCTGGAATTACAGGTGTGCACTAGCATGCCTTGTGTGAGTATAGGTTCTTGAAATGTGAACTGATCATCTCTTGGATTGCCACAGGATCCATCACGATTTCACCTTTTTTATTCCTAATTGAATGAATTTGAATCTTTTCTTTCCTTTTCTTGATAATTTTATTTAATCCTTCAAAGAACTAACACTTGGTTTCATTGATTCTTTGTATTACTTTTTAGTCTCAACTGCATTAATTTCTATTCTGATCTTTATAACTTCCTCCCTTATACGATCTTTGGGCTTGGCATGTTCTTTTTCTAGAAGTTTGAGGTTTAACATTAGGTTTTTAATGGAGCTCATTCTTTTCCTGATATGAGAAGTCACTGCTATAATTTTCCTCTTAGGAGTGCTTTCATTGCATTCCATAAGTTCTGGTTTTCTTTAACTTCATCTGGGACCCATTGGTTGTTCTATAGTATATTGTTTAATTTCCATGTTTCTATGGAGTTATTGTGGTTTTTCTTTCATTGGTTTCCAATTTCACTGCACTTTGATCGGATATTATGCATGCAATAATTTCAATTCCTTTGAATCTACTTAAGCATGTTCCATTGTCTACTATGTGGTCTATTTTGGAGAATGTGCAATGCACAGCTGTGAAGAATGTGTATTCTGATGTTGTGGGGTGAAAGACCCTGTAGACATTTACCAAGTCTATTTGGTCACAGATTTGGTCCGTTCTGACATTTCTGGTTTGATTTTTTGTATGATTGATCTATCTGTGACAGTGGGGTATTAAGTTTCTCAACTATAGTTGTGTTTGTGCTTATTTAAGTTTTCTTTTTTATTTTAAAGAGAACACACTAACAAAACAACGTTAATGAAGACAAAATGAAAAACAACACAGAAACAACAAAAATATATGACCTCAAAACAAAATGATAGAAATTAACAACAGTTGCTACACTACACACTATTGTCCTCAATGAAGCTACTCAGTCCTCCAGAATGCAAGATTGATAAAACAATGAAAGACAATAACAAGTAATAATAATAAAAGTCACTGGAAAAGACACAGAGCTTCACCATACAAGATGGTAGGAATTCAGCAATGGTTCTCATATTGCATATCATTGTCTTCAAATCAGTCTTTCTGATAACCAGATTAAAGCATGTAAAATTGGTCAAGAAAAAAGAAAATTTTAAGCATTAACTGTTCCTTTCAATAAACCACAAACATCAGCAACACACCTATCCCAGCTATCCTTGTATATCCCTATAAATTTTGATTTTTATTTTAAAGTGAAAAGAAAAAAAAATTACCAAAAAAATACATAAACAAAAGAGCATAAATATAATAAAAATGATACAGAATTTCAAAACAAGATAATAGGATATGAACAATGGTTCCTATATTACACAATGCTTTCTTCAAAATGGCTGCTCAGACAACCAGACACAAGCATACAAGATTGATCAAACAATTACACATCAACTGTTCCTTTCAATAAACCAAGAGAAACCTGCAATACAATCGTACTACCTATCCTGTGTATACACATTCTTATGTTTTTCTTTCCTTTTTCTTTTCCCTCTTCCCTCCTTCATCCCAGTTGCTCCTTCCTATTTGAGCAGTTTCTTTCCCTTTCATGTCTGTTAAAATTTCTTTTATATATATGGGTGCACATATATTTGGTGTTCATGTAGTCGTCATTGTTATGTGTTCTTGTAGTTTTCCCTTAACAAATATGTAGTAACCTTCTTTATCTCTTTTTATCATTCTTGGCTTGAAGTTCACACTGTTTGCAAATAGAATAGCTACCCTTGCTTTTTTCTGTTTATGTGGCATTAAATATTATTTTCCACCCATTGGTGTTTTGTCTATGAATTACTTTTTCACTTAAATGTGTTTCCTGTATACAGTATATTGTTGGATCTTGTTTTATGATCCATTCTGCTAGTCTGTTTTTTTTTTTTTTTGGTTAATTTAGACCATTTACATTGATGGTTATAACTCATATACATTAGCTTGTCCTGGTTATATTATTTTCCTGCTGTTGGTTCCCTGTTTTGCCACTCTGTTTAATTGTTTGCTCAGCCTAGTGGCTTTTTTCTGTTGGTGTTTTTGGAATTGTGAGTTTTGTTATCTTTTTCTAGAATATCTTTCAGAACACTTTGTAGAGGTTGTTTGGTGGTCATAAATTTCTTCACTTGTTCTTCATGAAGGAAGCTTCTTATTTCTTCATTAATTCTGAAAGATAGTTTTGCAGGGTATATCAATCTGTGCTGCAGGTTGTTTCCTTCTAAGACATGAAATATTTCACTCCAAGCTCTCCTTGATTTTAGGGTTTGTGTTGTGTTGAGTCTGCTATGACTCTGATGGGCTTTTGTTTATAGGTGATTTGCTTCTTTTCTCTAACATCATTTAATATTTTGCTCTTTTGTTGAATTTCTGGAATCTTGACTATTATGTGCATTGCTGTAGATTTATTTTGATCATGGCTATTTGGAGTTCTATATACCTACTACTGTATGTCAAATTCTTTAACCATGGTTGGGAAGTTTTCTACCATTTCTTCTGTGAATGGATTTTTTACGTAATTTGTTCTGACTCTTGCTTTTTCACTGACTCAGGTCTCTCTTATGTTGTTTTTCTTTGAATGGTCTTTCAGCTGTTGGCTTTTTTCATAATCGCTTGCTATTTTTAAGAGATCTTTTTTTTGTGAATGCTAACCATGATCCTGTCTTTTGGGTCTGATATTCTGTTTTCATTTTCATCCAGTGAGTTTTACAAACTTTAAATGGAAGTTTTAATTTCCTAGATATCTGTCTGAATCTGTTTCATGGATTCCATTTCTTTCCTACATTGGGAATCCATGGATTCCACCATTTTCTTATACCCTTCTTTTAAAAAATATATGTCCACTCTAGATTTGCTGAACAATTTCTTCATTATGGTCATCAGGTCTTTCTTTACCTGAGAGATTATTGCTTCTAGGATTTCCTCTATAGCCTCATACATCTGTTGTTTTCTTTTCTTTATTTCTGTTACTACCATTTGAGAGAATTCAGGTGTGTGGATTCCTCTACCTATTTGTTCCCTGGATTTGTCCTGGGTGGGAGGCCTGGGATTGCCTTTTGCTTCCATGTCTTGTCATTTTCTAAATTTATTTTATTTGGTTTTCTGTGTTGATGTTTGTAAATTTCTTATAATAAATAGCTTTATTACTAGTATCAAGGCTTCCCTAGGAAATATCCAGTCATCAAATTTGTCTTCTATGTGTAAGTAGTTCTTGGTCTTTGTGTCTCTCTTAACATCCTGTCTTCCTAATTTCTCAAGGTTGAGACACTGCTGTCTGTTTGGCTCAGTGCCCAGTCCTTTGGTGCGGGACCAGGGTGATGATGGCAGAGTAGGAGGGTTGTGCTGTGCTCCTCACTACCTGCACTGCAGCAGCGGCCACTGCATCCCCACTGCCAAAGCTGCTAACCTTACTGACTTCCGCCGCTGCCACAGACACCGCACAAGACAGGTGCTGCTTTAGTCTCGTCTTCCACAGGGCGACGGCCGTGGCTGTTTAAGTCCGGTGCATCTGCATCCCTCTTTCAAGCCACTGTTGGATGCGGGGCAGAAAGTGCTGTGGACCACCTCCACTGAGGTCCCTAACCTTGTTGCTGCTGGGAGAGAGCGAACAACAACAAAAAAGGTGGCCCCCACTGGGGAGCAGTGTTCGTTGGCAAAATTTGCTATTAGACTGCTGCATTCTCTGTGTGGAAGAAGGCAAAAGGGATAAGGGGCCTTATATCCCAACCCTATCCTTTTTGGCTTGAGTTAGCCACACATTTACAGTCCATCAGTTTCTCGGAGACTTTACAATATGGCAATTCTTCCTTGGCAAGCAGCTTTTCTCTTTCATTTTGAGATGCTTTTCTTTTTCTGATGCTCAAATTAAATACATATATAATATTTTTCTTTCTAGCTTTTATTCCTTTGTATGTGATACTATCTGCATAATATTTTGGATCATTCTTTCAGATTTACATTTTTATTTTACATTCTTTGCCTAACCATTTCAGTAACTGGTGTCCATTGGATGGTAAAACTTTTTATGTCTCTCCATCTTTAAGGTAATTTTCCCTGTGTGTTTGAGGGTTTTTGGTTGTTAAATCATATTTTCTGGATATATGTGAACGTGGAAGACTTAGTGCTTTCTGTAAGAGAAAGATTATCAACCGATTCTATCAGGTTTCAGAAGCCAAACGTGAACCATGAAACATTTTGTAGAGCTCCAAGCATCCCATGTCTGAAGATAAAGTGACAGCAATTAATAAATACATAAACATATAATCTCAGTAGTTTAAAATAATATTTTTGCTTCTATTATAAAGACATGAAAAATGTTTTATTTGTATTATAATATAAAATATGAATACATTTAGATGTTTATTGTGTGTACATATTTATATAACAGTACTTTACATTTGCTTATACTATATCTCAATCATCCTCTATTTTTATGGAACAGCCTATGGACTATATATATTGTTCTTGCCCTGTGTTCTGAGCTGTCTGGAAGGCCATGAGTCACCCAGAAAGAAATGAAGAGATCTGGCAACCTCTACACTATTTCTTACATCCTTTATCTAAAGATTATATAAATAATTTCACATGTTACTTCCTGTCCAAAGTAGTTTCCATAGGTGTGTTTAATAACAACACCTTCCTTCCACTATTTCCTGATTTTGCTAGGTTTAGCATGTATTATGTTTCTAACATATACATTCAAAGTCATAACTAATTTTTCCATCTTTCCCATTTTAGCTTTATATACAAATGGATTTACTTTTTACTACTAGTCCTTTCCAAATACAACTTATTGAAATACTAATTTTGATTAATCATTTTCCTCTGTCAATTCACAATAAAATTGTTAGGAAAGGTTCTTGGACTTTAGTCCTTGATTTCTCACATACTGATGAATTTATTTTTCTGATACCAAAATGTCAACTTGACTGAATATAACAAGTTTTGAGTCTCACTTCAGATCTTAAGGGCTTTAAAAACATCATTTTATTCTTCTGTAGGATATGATTGTGTGCAAGAGCCACTCAGATTTTTCTCCTTTATCTGATTTTTCTCTGAGTTCTCATAGTGCATTTTATTTTTTAACCAATTCAGATTTAATTTTATTTACATTATGTTACAAAATAAGGTATTTTATTTTAATAAGTCACATACACAGAGATATAGAAAAGACTGATAACCTTTACATCTCCTATCAATCTCTTCTCCCTGAGTTTGATTTTCTTGTTTTTATACACAAACATTTACTAAATTATTAGAGAGCTATCACATGTGCAGAGTGAATTGATTTCATAATTGTGAATATACTACATGCATGCAGCATATAGATTTAGAAACTGGCCAGTACCAGTATTCTTGAAATCCTTGCACGCTGTCCTCCACTCGCTCCTTCTCTGAAGAGTAATCATTATTCTGACTTATAAAAGTTGAAATAATTTTGCCTATTTTTTCCTAAAACTCAAAAGGCAGGTTCTTTGCCAAAGTAAAAGACACAAAGACAGATGAAATGTAACATTAAATTTATTTTTGATTGATAGAAGCAATGTATATAGATAATGCAGTATCAAATGAAATGAAGCATGCATTTTTCAATAATATTTGAATTAAATTTTCTGAGCCATAAGAAAGGAGAATGTACTTCCCTAACTGTAGGTATCAATGATTATATTGAAATGGAAAGGATCATCGAATTTTGATTCATTGTTTTATTTCACATACCTTATTATTCCCTTATCTTAGGCCAGTGATGAGAAGCCTTCTTAAGCAAAGACTTTTTGGAAAACATATTTCCATTAAGTGTTACATAAAAAACCAGCAAAAGCCACAATTGTACAGAACCAATGTAATTAGTATGGAGATCGTTAAAGAGAAATTTACCATCATACCAGGAATCCCTTTTCAGTATCCTGACTTTTGAAATCTGATTATCTTTCCTGTTCTCATACACAGTATAAATGATATATGCTATTAACTTTTTCATGGCTTCTTTCCCTGAACATAATGCATTTAGTGTTTTGTGTCCATGGGTTCCACATCCATGCCTTCAATTTACTGCAGATCAAATGTTATTTGAGGAAGAAAACTTATGTCTTTATTGAGCATGTATAGATTTTTTCCCTTCATTATTCCCTAAACAATAGTGTATAGCAATATTTACACAGCATTTCCATTTCATTAGGTACTGTAAGTAACGGAGAGATGATTTAAAGCATAAAGAAGGATATTGTAGGTTATATGCAGATACTATACCATTTTATATAAGAAACATGAACATGCTCAGATTTTCGTATCTGGTAGAAGATCTAGGGAACAGTCAACCTCAGATACCACAGCATAAGTATATTTGTGAGATTCATTTTCATTATTATGACTGGGTTTTTGTTTTTGCCCATTCCTGTATCATATCCCATTGTGTAGCTAAACCATCATTTACCTATGTTTTCAACTCAATAGCATCTGGGTATTTTTTGATCACAGTAGTGGTGCTGTTACAGAGATTCTAATGCTTCATAAATCTTTTGGTGAACATGTGTATAAATTTTGAAAGTATATACCCAGGGATGGAATTGGTTGACCATAAAGAATGTATTTATCTGAAATAGTGCTTTATAGTAATTTTACCACTATGCACCCTTATTAGCAAAATATACGACTTCTGTTTTCTCTACTTCCTTTCCAACACTCAGTATTTCATGAACTTTTTCCATTTTAGCAATTCTTAATAAGTTTGTAGTAATTATATCTTATCTTTTGAGGTACCTTTTTATCCTAATCAGTTCAGACTGTTGTGACAGAAGACCACAGATTGAATGTCTTAAACAACAAATATTAGTTCTTCATAAGCCTGAGAATTCGACGTTTCAGGTCAGGTTGTCAGCATGATAGGGAAGGACCGAGAGAGACAGAGAAGAAGTCAGG
>PVLD010030850.1:0-16393 GCA_004027595.1 Dinomys branickii
AAAAAAAAAAAAAAAAAAAAAAAAAAAAAAAAAAAAAAAAAAAAAAAAAAAAAAAAAAAAAAAAAAAAAAAAAAAAAAAAAAAAAAAGAATTGCTCAGGATACCAGGAAAAGACATAGATAAAAAAAATAGAGAACAGGAAAATGATGAAAACCTTGAATGAACAGTATAGAAAAGAATTAGAGTGCATGAAAGAGATTCAAAATGATATCCAGGAAATTAAAAATTCCACTGAAAGCTGTCAAAACTCCTTGAACAAAACTGAAGATAGACTTTCAAACCTTGAAGACAGCATTGCAGCTAGTGATTGTGAAAGGAAAGAACTCTCTTAAAAATAACAAGAAACCAGGAAATAATTCAACAGCTGCAAGATGAGGCAAAGAAAAATGATATAAGACTCATAGGTGTTAACAAAAGAGCAGAGGCAACATGAGTGACATAAAAAGAATATTTGCAGAAGTAATAGCAGAAAATTTCCCAAGCATAGGAAAAGAACCTGACACATAGTTAGTGAGGCATATAGTCCTCCAATTAGCCATAACCAAAATAAATCTACACCCAGACACATAATAATCAAGATCCCAGAAATTCAGCAAAAGAACAGAATATTAAAAGCTGTTAGACAACAGAAACAGCTTTTCTATGAAGGAAAACTCCTCAGAATCATGGCAGATTTCTCAACACAAATCATCAAGTCAAAGAGCTTGCAGTGAAGTATTTCAGGTCCTCAAAGAAAACAAATTCCAACCCAGACTGATGTAACTTGCAAAGCTATCTTTCAAAATTGATGGAGAAATGAGATATTTCCATCGCAAGGATCAACTGAACAAATTCATGACCACCAAACCAAGTCTACAAAGAGTACTGAGGCTGTAGCCTTGCAGTGGTAGGAGGTAGGCACATTTTCCACGCTATTCCCAAGCCTATCTACTCTAGCCTGTCAGCCCAGTTCCTAATACTATCAAGTGTAACATGTACTTTTCTCAAACTGTCTTTTGGACTTTTCTAAGAATGCCTTTGTTCTCTTTATATATTTAGGACAGAGCATCCCTTTAATAAACAGAGTGGTCATCAGCCCTCTCCTCGTGTCACGAGTCTTCTTTCATCCTGTGACACAAATCATCAGAGATCAGCCCCAATATGAATAATTGGGGAACTACATAAATAACTTTGCAAAACAGTGTTTTGAGCTGGGCTTATAGTTATAATCCTCAGCAGAAAGATCACAAGTTTGAGTTCAGCCCAGGAAACTTAGTAACTGCCTCACTAAAAAAATTTTAAAAGGGGTTAGGGATGTAGTTCAGTGGAAAGGCCCAGGACTCAACCCTTGGTACTGCAAAAATAAGTCTTCTAATTTTAAAAAATAGTGTTTTGCTGGGAACTTTAAAGTTAAGAAGGAAAGAAAAAACCTATACACAAACACCATATACTAGTTAGTAAATTTAAATATACCTGAATCCATACTGATATAAATAAGTATATGAATAAATAAAGAGTGTGAAGGGTCAAATCTTCCTTAGAGGAAAATTCCAACCAATATATGGAGCAAAATTCAATTTCGTTCTCCCCCTGTGTATGGACAGTTCTTCGTAGCTACCTGCAAAAGACAAAGTATGTAAAGGTTACATGGAAGAAGTGGCAAGCAACAGCTCGTCGTGCGGAGTGCAAGTGTCCCCCTGACATGATGTGATAAAAGGATACTGTGCCCTGTGATATTATTCATCCAAATCCAAAGCCAACATCTTACCATGTGAAAAACTTCAAATGTTAACTGGAAAACACTCCACAAGATACTTCACCGGTATGCTCAAAAATTTCGAGGTTATGAAAAATTTAAAAAGATGGTGAAACTTTCCATAGAGGAAAGTGGCCAATGAATTCTCTTTTCTTGACTTTATTGTTTTATCTCCAGTTAACATGTCACAATGGTACATATTGATGGCATACATTGTGATTTTTGCACGTTTACAAGGTGTACTGATAAAATTGGAGTTCATCCCCCTATCTTTTCTGTGTGTTTGGAATCTTCAAACTCCTCACTTTTTGTTATTAAGAATATATTATAGGTTATTGTGGAGTATAGTCATCTTAATGTGCTGGAAAAATACCTCAACTCATTTCTCCTATCTGTGCTTTTGTTCCCATTATCCCATCCTCTCTTTTCTTACTCCCCCCACCTTTCCTTTAATCTACTAATAACTATTCTACCCTCTTCTACTTTGACATCAGTTTTATAGGAATTCTTATTATCTGTATAATATTATATATCTTATTATCTATATTATAATAAACATAAAATCCCAAAATACAAAGTTTATTTTTAAATATTTTTACAGGTTTAGTTTTCATAATAAGACATTTAAAATAAGGAATATAATGATTTTAACATTTTGATGTTAATTAACATAATCTGTGCTTTGTCTTTCATGTAATGTTTTTCCAAAAAGCTTAAAAACTTAAAGTTTTGATATTTATGTTAAATTTTGTGTCTGACACAACCATAAATGTTGTGGATTTCTGGTTCTGGTTAAAAGACATTTTATAAAAATCTTGGTTATGTCATCCCTTTATGATGAACCTGGATTTAAATATTAAACAATGTATATATGTCTCAAAAAGTCATGTACTTGAAACATATCCACTTTTATATTTTAATTAAAAAGAAAGTAAAATTTAAATGTCAAAAATATTGCTTGGAAAACAAGAAAAGTAATTTTTTGAAAAAAAAAATCATGTCAAAGGCTTGTAACTTCCTGTTTCTCTGCCTAAAAGAATTCTCTAGCATTTTGTCCCCAACACTTTCAAAGACAATCGGTAACCAAGGAAGGTCAAAGTCAATAAAAAAAAAAATCTGCCAGCTCCCCTTTCTCACTGTGCAAAAATTCTTGAACGTGGACAGCACTAATTAAGGTCACTAATGAAAATGCATCCAGGTTAATCAACTATTACTGGAAAGGAAAAATAGTTTCAGAAATGCTTCTGAGGGAAGTAAACTAATCAACCTGCAAATATACCTTTGGCAAAGAAAATTAATTTCCTGTTATCGAACTACAGATTAAAGAGAAACAGTTCATGTATGCGTATAAAGATAAAGGTTTTTTTTTTTTTAATTTTTAGTTGAAGAGATTTCTCCCATGGGACTGAGGCTCAGTGTCCACTCTGGACTAACACAAACATTCTGGCTTTTCATTCTTTCTTGTCTCAGTTTTGTTGCGGTCTCTTGCACTCCCTACAGTAACCTCTTAAATAAGTTTCCTACATTCAGGGTCTGCTTTGTGAGGGAAAGAACATTGTGCCATCAATAGAAGACTCATGTATGTACAATGACAGTAAAACTCAGCCATGTTTGCTTTAATGTTTTGTTTTAATCATACTAATGTCAAATGGTGACACTTTCATTCATAACTGTAATGGTTGCAATTTTCAGAAGAAAGATAGCACATATTTTATTTACCAAATCTGATAGCTGAAAATACTTAACTGCTTAAACGTGTGATGGGTGAACCTCCTACCCCAGGCTCCAAAGCATCAGAGGCAGCCCTGTCAGCAGCAAACCTTGTGTCACGGCCAGGCTCTGTCTAAGGTAAGCCTCTTCATCAGATGACAGTGAGGAGGTACCATGGGGGTCTCTTTAAGTCACAGCATGGACTTCTGTAAAACATATTTAATTGTAGTTTTTATTGGGGGCATAAAACTAGAAGTCTTAGTCTGGCCATCAAAAAAGCCCTGAAGTATTTTACTGCACCATTCTCCCAGAAGCGGATGGCAACAGGTCAGTGTTGTGCTCTGTCTCCCTGCAAAGTCGCCACCAAAGCACCATATGTATCTCTAGCAGGGGTTCCCTGTCTCCCGCCAAGCAGGTGTTGGAGGTGTCTTTTGAGGAGGAAGTGAAGATCGGGCATAGTGACTAGAGGCTTAATGCAAACACACCCTCTTAAACCACTGGCTCTTTAAAAGGAAAAGAGGCATTCTACTATAAAAGAGTACTTTCTATTCATCACTTTCCGCTTATAACATGCATTATTCTTTGTTGGTTATGCTGATGAATGAGTCGCATTTGGGCAGAAGCGTACCTGTATACAATGAACTTTGACCACTTCTCCATTGCTCTCATCACCGTGCCCTTCTAGTTTCACCTTGCAGGATGGGGTCAATGTATAAAATGAGTTTTACTTATATCAGTAAAAAGTTATGAATAGTTTTACTATTTTTTATTCAATCAGTTATGACTCATTACTTCTTTTAATGCTCTAATTGTCTAAGACTTATCAGGTAGAATCTCATCAAGCCTGCTTTGGTATCACTATGACTTAATCCCATTATTATAAAACCTCCATACATTTTTGCTCTACAAGTTAGGCTAAGCTGATCCTGCATTTTTCCAACACTATCCCTGGGATCAACCATTCTTCAGGAATCCAGGTTCTTTTTAGTGGAAAAGAGTACCCAGAAATACTAAATTTAAATGGAATTATGCAGTTAAAAAAATTCATTTTTGGCAATATATCAATCAGTTTTGTGCTACAAGTCAGTACCTGAGGCAATTTTCCTAAAAAGAAAAAGGCTTATTTATCTTTCAGTTCTGGTTCAAGACTGGGAAGCCCCTTCAAGACTTGAAGCCTTTGGTGAGGGCAGCAAATGCCAATGGCAAGAAGTCCATGTTAGAAAAATATAGTGATCTCATGAATTAGAAACACAGAGAGACTCAGCTGAAGGTCCCATAAGCCCTTCAAGGGCATAGGGTGGGCCTAAGGACCTCCCACAAGCACCTCACTTCTAAAGGTTCCACCATCTCCCAATTGCTCCACCTTGACAAGCAAGCCTTTAGCACATGGGCTCAAGGGAACAGTCAGCATGTGAACTACAGCAGACAACCCTTGTAGTAATGATCTAGGCAAGAATCTTTGACAAGTGCTAGAACTGGTAAGAACAGAGTTTAATAAGGACAGGGAATTTAAATATCATTTCAAAATATCTCTCCGCAAAACACTTATAAATTACAAAGAAAAATGAGGCACTTCAAATACCATCTTAACTAAATGATCAAAGTTAATATCACCATAAATGACATCATGTGACTCCTGTTTTAATGTGCTAAAGACAGTGTAACTTACATAATATTCTTGCCAAAAAAAAAAAAAACCCTACATAATACAGGTCTAATAATGAGAAAACACTGGACAAACCCTATCTGAGAGGCATTCTACAAAATTACTGGTCTGTACCTTAAAATATATCAAGGTCAAGGAAGACCAAGAAAACCAAAGGAACAGTTTCAGGGTAAGGTAGATAAGATAGAGCAACTAAATTCAACCAATTCAACTCATGACTGGACCATGGGTCATAAATAATTTTTCCATAAGAACTTTAAACAAGACAAGGGTTGAATTTTTATTTAAGTTATAAATTAGATATTAGTACATTCCAGAGGTAACTTTATCATTTTCATGATTATTCTGTGGGAGTATGAGAGAGTATTTTTTTTTCTTAGCTAGTACATACTGAAGCACTTTGTGGTAAAGGGGGTTGGATCTGCTTTATATTCTCTAGTGATTCAGAAAAAGAGAATACATGTTCACATTTATGTACATGTATGCACACACATGAAGGGGGAGAAGAGGGATGGAGAGAAGGTGACAGTGCAAATGTACAATGTCAACAATTGAGATTTCTCAGCGAATGTTACATGGCAGTGTCTCATATTATGTTTGCAACTTTTCTGTAAGTTTGGATTGCAAAATAAACCTCAAAAATTAAGCAATTTCCTTGAGTGCAGAAACTGCATTCACTGCCAAAGAGTTCCCAGGAGGGCTGGAGGAACTGGTTGGCCATGAAGGCTCAGAGAACAAGCATAGTTAATTCAAATACATTCCCTCTGGGGCAGGCCAGACCCAGAGGGAAGTGGGCAAAGCAACCTGCAGTTGTGCAAGAAGGCGTATCATTCCCACCACATGTGGCAAATCATAGGCCAAGGGGCATTGGGACTTGCATCCCTGGGCCCATGCTGAATGTTACGTCTTTTCTCATTAAACCGAACTTCTTGCTTGAAACGGGGATTCCAGATTTTCAGGTTCCTAGTTCATCTATCTGAATGAAATGTTCATGTAAAAATAAAACCAGCTTCTGGAACCATTTGTTACGGGGGTGAACTAGAAGTCAGTGATTTAGAATAGCCTCCCATGAAGAAATTTTATCCACGTTTTATAAGCCACTCAGCTTAAATAACTTTGTAAGAGTCTGACAACTTGCAGGGAGAGTTCAGCAGGTAGGCCTTTGCTCTAAGAATTTATCCAGGGACTAAGGCACAGCTTGGCAAGAATGCATTCAAGTTAATAAACTGTTCTTAGAATATTCTGAAGGAAAATATTTTCAAGAATAATTTAAAGGCTAATCACCTGTAAACATGCTTTTGGCAGAAACTTCATTTCTTGTGTTAAAGAGAAGCAGTTTCTTTTGGCAAAGAAGCCAAAAGCGTATTTTTTTAAATAAATATACATGTTGCTTCTAAAACTATCAGTGATATAACAATCAAGGTTCCAAACATCACAGTGGTTAGTGATCCCTGCTGAAGCACGGGAGCTTGATGCAGCTTCGGATGACAGGACAGGAGAAGCTATTAGAACACTGTTCTGATGTATTTTCAGTTTAACTCCCTTTGGTTTTAGCTGTAGGGATTGTGCATGGAGGAGTGCCAGTCTCTTCCTTCGCCATTATTCTGAGAGAAGAAAGCAACTCTAAAAGGTTCCAAGCTGTGGAAAAATCTGTAAGTTAGAGCACGGGAACAATACACTTATGGACACTCGGTAATGGCCCTTCCCTGGAGAGAAGAAATTCACACTTATACGCTGAATTGCAAATTCCCCCAGACCAGGCTGTGCACAATGCTCCTTATTAGAAGCTCAGAGAAAATAGCCACATTAAACCATTTTCTCTCAAACGCATTTACTAGGGACCACTTTGCTCTTTTATTTTCCTGCCACCTAACTCTATTCTTAGAACTACTACATTTTTCCTGGTTTCTTTTTCTTTCTGCCTTTGCCTGTCCCTAGCCTTATTCCTATAACTGTTAAATTGATTTTTCATCCTCAAAAAAACAAAAGTAATACCATTTCATTCTATGTGTTTTCACATCAGTCATAATAAAAGGATTGATATGAACAAATATATGTTATGAGATAATTTATTGACAGTGATCTCTGAATCATTCAGGTATTAGTATTAACAGCATTATTAGTGGTTGTTATCATTTGAAAACAGAAACATGTTATTAAAATGCATCTGCTTTTTTAAAAATGCCATTACCTATTTAAAAACTGAAACCATAGTTCCCATGTCAATGAGTCAGAGATAAAGCATATTCTCTGTACACATGGGCATCATTCATGTTTTATAATTTAAAATATGCCTCTATAAAGATGCTTTTAGAGTGTTTCCAGGTTTGCTAACATGCATGAGTCATGTGTGCTTTGCTGGTTTTCTTTGGAGGAGTCCTAGCAGGATAGAGGGTCTCAAAGGTAGTGGTCATTTTTGAATAATTTTGCTTCCCTTTCCCAAAGATGTTTAGCAATATCTAGAAATATTTTTGTCCATCACATTTGGGCATGAGTTTCTATTAGCATCTAGTGGATAGAAGTCAGTATGTTGTACAAATACCCTGCAAAGCACATCGCAGCCCTCCTCAGCAAAGAATTAACCACTTATCAGTTTCCCTGAGCATCACTCTGGCAGCACATTTGTTTACACACTGACTATCCAAGTGTCAATAATTTTATATGTGGTATTGACACAGTTGACCAATGTCTAATGAGCTATCCTGTAATCAAAACATAGGAAGAAAATATTATTATAAAATATTTATGCACCTTCTGGATCAAATAGTATGGAACTCATTTGTTATTTATGCAAAACATGGGGGTTCAAAAGTAATTTACAATTCAGATTAGATCTAATAGACCAAATAACTGAAAAACACGGGATAGTGAGATACCAACCATAATGTCCAGCAGCAGCAACTTCACTATTATATTTAGTGGACAGACACTTTACTGAAATTATATCAACCACGGAAAAAAGGTAAAGCCCAACACGACAGTGTAAACTGTGTTGCTCATAGAAAAACAATAATACAGAAAGAATTTTAAAAGAGATTAGCTACAACTGTCCGATTATGACATTGCATTGGGTATTGAATGTTTTAATATATCTCAAACACAGAAAAATTATTGAATAAGTTTGATAAGATCATCAGTTCATATTTTCTATTCTATTTATCCTATAAAAATTAGTGAAAATGCTATTTTTCATTATCCTGTATTTAAATAATTGGGGGTTAACTACTCCCAAATGTCAATACTGTCAAGGTTAGAAAACCTTCCCGTCCAGAATGTTAGGCTGGAGAGATCAATGAAATTCACTAGCAACGCAGGACCAAAATATTGCAGATTGAAGGAATACATCCAAAAGAAAAAAGTACAGCTAGATGCTATAATTCTACCCCCTTATTTCAATCATGTATTGAAAACACCTTAGTGAAGATTGGTATATGTAAAACTACAGCCACAGGCCAGTTGCACTTGTTGATTTACAAGCATTTAACATTTACATAAAGCACACATGTCCACAGATCGCAGAAGTGACATTCTCAGCATTTTCTGACCTTCTGTCTGAAGAAGTATATTACTCTCTGAGATTATTCTGGTAGCAACTCAGTAGCCTCTTGGGATGTGCCTAAGACAAAACCTCAGCACACCCTTGTTGGTAAAAAGATTGTTAAGGTAAAGATCCCATAATGGAAACTATCCTCACGTGGAAAGTACTAGGAAAGCTTCTCCTTCACAGATGTAGACAACCCACTTCTATTTCTTCTCCAGTACTTCACTTCTTGTTTCTCAGGCTATAAAAGAATAGTTCACATTCATGTAGAGACTGACTGGAGAACTATGGAGTATTATTCTGTGCCGCACTCCAGTTATTTTGTTGGCTGTTGCCCAGCTACTTAACAGACTGTAGCGTTCAGAGCAGCAGTGTGACTAGCAAGCCCAAGCATGTTTTTATTTGTATTCGTGTTATTTGAATATGATTCAACTACTGTCACTTCCATTAATTAATGTGAAACTCATTGGTCTTAGCATCATCACTGTAAATGTTCGCTTTCTAATACATCCAGACAATGTGATATGTCATTGCAGCACTTATTTCTGATCATAGTAGAATACTTAGGGATAAAGAAACTAATGTCGGGCTCCTGAGGCAGGATCTAATCTCCAGAACATTCCATACCTATATCTCCTGATATTTCTTCTGGCCTTTTTCAGTGGCCACTGGGGGGGTGCTTACTCTATAGAAATCTCATAGCATCATTGATGATGTTTAATCAATAATAGGAGAGAGGCAGTTCAGGCTTCAAGGTAGATATTAAGGACATCCTTGTTTACTACGTGGGTTCATGATTTTGCAGTTAAAATAGGATGCAAGATGCAACTCTACCTTTTGTCTCAAAGCAAAATGACAAACAGGTCCCACTACGTATCAAGTACATTAAGATAATTATTGCCTCGGTTCCATCATCCACACTCTGTCTGATCTGAGGACCTTAGTCTCCTTCAGGGCAATAATCAAACCTTTTTACAGTAGAAAACTTCTTCCTCTCTTTTTGGCTCAGTCCTCTTTCAGGCTTAGAAATGTATAAAGCCAGGGGCATGTGCAGCTTCTCTTTTATATAACCTGAAATCCGATTTTAACTCTTGCCCTTTCTACTCCTCTACTCAGCAAATCATATTTCTGTACCTCCAGAGAACTGGATTTCAAGAAGCACAGAACCTAACATAGGAGATATTTGTGGCCAATTACATGAGGAACATTTACCAGATCCATGGATCTGCAGTCATAAATCTTATCAGTATATCATCTGAATGTCAATAAAATCTCCCAAACATGGAATCACTTTGGAGGATCTGCCATGTCTAGGTGGCACCAATGATCAATCATAGCACTACCAAGCAGATAAGACTCTACCTTTTCCTTATTAATTTCCTCATTATCTCTTCCAAAGCCAACAGGGTAAAAAAAAAACAATTCTAACCTTTCACTGCACTCTAGGATTCCATGACTGGGTCAGGCCCACAGTAAGAGAAAAAAGATTTATCTGGACATGCATTTGAAAGACTTGATTAATATTCTAGACTGGACTGGAGCTGTGTGATTATTGGATCAGACAGGAGTTTTAATCCCCAAACAAGGGACCATTTGTTTATTCATACCTAAGAGGTACAACCTACCAAAGGGTTCATCCAAAGGCAGAGAAAGAATTAATCCACAGAGTGTGCTCAGTGGGACAGAAGGTGCACTTTGAAGAGAAAACCACATCACCTTATTTTATGCTCATACTTCACAGAGCCCAACTTATTCAAAGAACCGGTTACACCTTGATTTCATTTTTGGTGGGGCACCTGCTAACCCCACATGAAAGCACCCTGCCTTGTTTATTTGCGTTCAACTATCAATACTTCCCCCAAAACCTTTTCAAACGAAAGCTCTTTATCTGCCATTATAATAAGCTGAGAACTAGAACTCCATGAACTAATACCTCACCTATCTAGATTTAGTCATGGTATAGCGGAGCGATGATTTAATCATGGTACAGTAAGGAGACAAAGCCTGGCTAATAAGATAGTGTTCAAAACCCATAGAATAAGATGATTACCCCTAGGACTAAAGCCTCCTACTCAAATAATTTTGCTTGTAACTTTCTCTAGCCTGCTACAGTAGTTGTGTCCATTATTTTTTTTCTTCTTAAGAGACCATAACAGGAACTGGAAAAAAGCTACATAAAGAACAATTCACATGCCTTGCTGAAGAAGAAAATATATGTATACACATTGTGTTTCTTTGCCTGTGGCTTTGAAAACTGACATTTTCCACACATCCTAATGTAGATGTGTTAGAAACACATTGCCAAGGGAATGCTCTCCATGCAAATCTCATAGAGCATTTGTGCTCAATACTCTGTCACTAGAGCAGCTCAGTGCATGTGGCTGCCATTTCAGACATGGTACATAATGCACACATAGATCAGTTCTGTACCGGATAAATGATACATCTTGCCAAATTCAACATCCTTAGTGCCAAGAAGATAGGTAGTGCCAGTTTCTTTCTCACCCTGGACAATTATGGGCTATTTTTTTCTTATGAAAGAAGGGAATCGTAAGCAGAATTGTAAGCACCTGCATCCCATTCTTGGCCTGCCTCTTGCCTCGAGAGCTACTTTGCTTGGCCTACGATGCCTGTGAGTACTTCAAGGACCAGGGGCTCAGTGGACATTATAATATCCATCTTACCTGCTGGTTTTGGAAAAATTAAAAATTCAACCTGCTTAGAGGAGAAATAATTTCCTTCAAATAATTGAACATCTGGGGATTTTAGTGGGGCATTTGGTATCTTTAACATCTTCAGACAGAATGCCTTCTCCAGGTTCATTACTGCAATAATATGCACAGCAATTTATAAAGTAATAACAGAGCAGCTATTATGCTTGAAGACAGAATCCTTGCCTGGATAAATAAACAGACCCGAGTTAAGTGCAACGTCAGTCTTCCTACTGTTTAATACTGTAAGCCATTGATCTCTTGGACATCTTTAAATTTTCATGTATTTGGACCAGGGCCATTTTGTTCAGGTAGCCTTGTTAAAAAGGGATTTGCAGGTCTTTACAGTGTTACAGCCCTGCCAAGGTAAAATAACTCAAGACAAGGTCAATGTCTAGGACTCTCTTGTATTAAATCAGCAAGTAAGCTTATATGCATTGCAGATTCCTTGCCCATGAGATCTCTTGTCTAAAGCAATCTGCTGAAAGGTGATAGGGTTGAAGTATGGGTAGACAACATGCATATGGCAGAGAGTTTGTAATATTCTACATGGCATCAACTGTGTCCCTGTGGGTCAACATAGGAATAGTATTGGTAAATCAATAGTTTAATTCATCTGAGACAGGGCTATTTATCAAAACTCTATCTTATTAAAAAGAATTCTACTAAACAAAATTCTTTTCTGACTTAGTTGGCAGGAGCCATCTTGCATCATATGGTCTATCCTGCTCACACTAAAACAGTAAGCAATAGCCATGGTCTCCTTGTATTTCTGCTCTGACAGAAGGTTTGTTAAACAGACCAAGTGTTTCCCTTATGTTTAGGCACCTGGCCATTAAGCAAATTCTGAAAAACTGAATTGTAATTATGGAAGATTTGGAGAGTAGAGACATTACTCAAATATTAAGTCATAACTGGAATGACTAAATCACAGGTCACATTTAAAAATTTGCTAAACTCTATGGTGGCTTAACTATAATTCAAAAAAATGTCTTTATACAATAATTGGCTTCACATAGAGAAGGTAGGACTTTTTAAAAGTCTACACTGAAACTGGGCTGGTTTTATTGAAAAATGGGAAACAAAGAGATGGGGAAATCTTTCAATGGTCTGGTTCTGAAATATTCTATGAATGTCTGTTTAAAAAGGTAAGAAGAGAAATAAAAACAGTTTGAAATGTGGGAAACCTTTACCGGACTTCTGTGTTCTTTAAACAGCAAAAGAGAATACATGTAAGATAACAAAGAAAATCCTCCCTGCTGCTTAGAAGCCCAAAGAGCAAGTGTCCACCCTGACTTCTCAGGGGGATGATCTCTCCCCCACCTCCATGTATCTTGTAGTCTCTCTGCTCAGGATTGGGACACAGAATAATTGCTGAAAGCGGGGTTTTTTTAAACTCCTCAAAGGCGTAATTCTATAGAGAGAAAAGTAGCCACAGTCACCCCTATAACTCTATGGCCAAATTATGTTCCATGTTTCCTGCTTCATCTTGACAATGTATACCAATGATTATTTTTCAGCAGGCACAAAGCAAAGCTTCCGAGGACACTGGAAAGCTAAAGATATTCATGCTTGTTCAGGATTAGTGCTCTTGCCACCTGGGTAGGAGATGGATTTGCTGATGGCCGTTTATTTCAAGAATCAAAAGAGCATTATTTTGCCCTTTAAGGGAATACACACACACACACACACACACACACACACACACACACACACACACACATCTTTAAAGAAAGATACAATTAACATAAATTGTTCAAAGATGGATATTTTGGATATATAAGCCTGGACACAAGCTAGGATAACAGCTCAGTAACAATTCAACCGCTGTCTCAATTAGCAAGGCATCTTACTTGTTTGAAGAATACTGGCAGCTAAGGAGTGTAGAAACCGAAGATACCCTTGTTATGATCTGGATTTAAAATGTCGTCTAAAACTCTTATGCTAAAGGCCTGAGTGTCCGTGGGCTTTGGGGTAGTGATTTGATCATAAGTGCTCTAACTTCATAGGGGGATTAATCCACTGATTAGATCATCATATGAGGGCATTACTGAGAGGTGATGAAAACAGGAGGGGGACCTACTTGAAGAGAGTGGTTCATGGAAGTACAACCATGGGGACTATTTCTGGTCCCAACATCTTCCTGTCTGGCTCATTCCCTCCTCTCTGCTTCCCGACTGCCATGAGATGAGCGGCTTTTTTCAGACATTATCTTTCTATCCCGATGTTTCTGTCTTGTCTCAGGCCTAGAAATAATGGAACCAGCTGACCGTAAATCAAAACACAGACAAAATAAACCTTTCTTCCTTTAGATTGTCTTTCTTGAGTATTTTTTCACATGATGAGAAGTTAACTAACATATGCTTTATCTAAGATATGCTTCATCTGATGCTACAGGGAGTAGACTTCCTACTCATGGTAAGTTCTATGTCTTTGGTTAACTAATCCACATGTCTTTAGCATTTTATAACAGATGTGTATGTTTGTGCTGGTAGCTCTTTCTCTAAACCACTTGCTTTTCTAGAGTGAGTTAAACTAAGGAGTACTTGAAGGGAATAAAGAAAGAAAAACAAGTCAAAATTCAGTTGCCCTTGGATGACAGATGATGGATAGAAGAGATCCATCCAGGTTGACTGAGGGAAGTTGGCTGAATAGTGTCATTCTGAGAATATGTTTTAGCAATAGCTAGAAATATGTTTTGCCTTCAGAAAATGCTGCATATGCCCATAGGTAGGTATAGACATTTTACAGGGCCATCCATGGTCTAGGTTTGAATAATTGTGCCCTAGGGAGATCGCTGTGCACAGCATGAGAGTCAGACTGAATTTCTCTTTCAAGTGTGATTGGCATTATGACCTTTAACTACATGTATCCTGGGGCAGACCTAGACTCATAGTTCAAGACAGAGTCATTGGTATGGAATAATTTGAGATTTTCAAACTTTTATCTTCTGAAATGCACGTTAGAATCGAGCACTAGTATCAGATAGTATAGTAATTATCACATGTCTATGCCATGTTCTGCCTGGTTTCTTTTAGGTCATTCTTCATCCTGAGTTCAAATTCATTCCATCCAACAGAGTCACTCTGCATCAATATCTGAGAAAATCCTAAACCATTATTATTAGGTTTAATATCTGTAATCAAGTTAAATGACCAATTTCTTCTATCCTTTTGTCATGGATACTAAAGCAAGCAGAGAAATTAAGAGTCACTCACCAATTTAGTGATGAAACTCATCCATGTGGTACTTTTCTTCTTTTAGGTGTCTTCATCAACATTAATATATTTGTTAACTTTTCCATTGCTGGAACAAAGTACCTAACACCCACAATGTAAATGAGGAGAGGTTCACTTTGGCTCACAGTTTTAGTCCATGTTAAGCTAGCTCCAAAGAGTGCTAGCATGGTAGAAACGCATGGCAGCAAAAAGCTGCTCGCCATATGGCAGCCAGGAAGCAAGGAAAAGGGAGGCCCGGGAGACCGATACACCCTCCAAAGGCCACCCCAGTGGCCCACATGTTCCAGCTGAGCCTCACCTCCTACCAGCACATTCACCTAAGAACTGATCAGTGGATTTATCCCCCGATCGGTACAATGCCCGTATGAACTAATCACCTTCCAAAAGCCCTACCTTTGTCTGTCGAGGGGCTTGTGACCACTGATTTGATCATGAGGACTCTTAACTTCATCGTTAGACTCATCCACTGATGGGGTCATCTTAGTATCGCATCACGGAGAGGTGGTGGAAAAAGGAAGTGGGTGGGCCTACTTGGCACCTAAAACACATCAGACTTCCAGAGGCATATTTTAGTTTTAAATGACAACATGGTATTAGATCTTCATAAAAACTCTGTGAGGTGTCTGTTGTTATCTCTGCATTTTGAATAAGGATCCAAAAGCATGGACTATGACTCAGGACAGTTGACAGAAACCTTGGAACTCTTTCAGCTCTTCCCTAACTATGTCTCACCCTTGAGATCTATAGTTTATTTATGTAATGTTGTGTCCTATGTCCTATACTCGGCAAATACATGGCTCTAAACTGAATGTTCTCTGGTGAAACTATGGTCATCCTGGATTGTCTAGCTTCCCTCTAGCTTTAGTCATTATGAGTTCAGATGATACAGGCAAATATCTTTTATTAATACCCTAAGCAAGATATAATTATGAGAATAAAATATCACTGAGGTAAAATTATCCATATAGTGTGAGAGCTTCTCCAACATTTACAATGGGAGCAGCTGCAGAAAAGATGAGATTCCTTCTGTGAGAACACAGACCTGTCGCTGGTATATTTCTCATTAGCATCTGTGAACAAAATAGTTCATTCATGGATCATTTGTTAAGTAATTCTTCTTTTTCAAGTGCCATGCTAAGTACCAAAGTATAACAGTAAATAGGAGTAGCTCCTGCACTTGAGGCCCTCCAGTCCAATAACCAGGCAACTAGAGTAGACTGGATGAGTACACAGAAGAATGAGCCTAGGAACTAAAGATGCAGTAAGAAGGGTCCTGTGCAATCCCCGAGGGTCAAAGAACGAACGCCTCAGAAAGAGAAGATGGCACTGAGACAGAAAGGACCAGTTATAGCTACTGTGGCATGAGGTGGAAGAAGCTGGGCATTTTTTACCTGGGGTGATACTCAGTCCCCTGCATATTTCTGTTTTGGCTGTTCTCCAGCTTTTACAACCATTTTTTTTTTTGTTACAAACTAGAAAAGGCAAGTTCAGAGAATTTGAGAGACTTATCCAAGGTCACTTAGCTAATAAGTAAGATCCAGGAACCAATACCAACTCTATATGACCACTATGATTTCAGAGAAGAAAGAGCATCTCTATTACACTGCTGGTGGGAATGCAGACTGGTGCAACCATTGTGGAGAGCCGTTTGGAGATTTCTCCGCAAATTAGGTCTAGAGGTTCCATTTAAACCAGCTATTCCTCTTCTGGGTATTTTCCCAGAAGATCTAAAAACATCATATCACTCTGATATATGTGCACCCATGTTTATAGCAGCACAATGTGTAATAGC